>JXCR01073511.1:168867-187625 GCA_002079205.1 Phalaenopsis hybrid cultivar
GTCTCAGTCAACAACTGGAAAGAATCACATGAGGTTGTATGAATGAGAATGTAGTTCCATATGATTGAGTGCAAATAAATAGAGAAATATTCATTGAAGGGTGTAGAGTTAGAGGACTTTAAAGTGACAGTTTAAAGCTCCCAACTTGGTTTATTGTTTTAGGTTCTGATACGAGATGTTAGCCCCCAAGTGGAGTGAATCGAGGGAACTCTAGATAATACGAGATGTTAGCCCCCAAGTGCTAGTATCTTCCTTTCCTAGCTTGTCTTTAGAACTATTCAAACTTTATATTAGCCAATATTCTTTATAGTATCTCTTGTAAGGGTAAAGAATATTATAGCTCCTATTTGGCACAACACATGTTGCATGCTTCCACAACCGAATTCCTATACTTATTACTGATTCATAAAAAGAACAAAGATATTTTCATATTTAGTGTTTTTCGTCTACAAAAACTCTAATTATCTTTCTAAATTGTTATTATTCTATCAAAATATTGAAAATACCAAAAATATTTAGATTTTCTTTACTGCAAAAATCATCTTTAGTTTAGAAAATTATCTTTTTATTAAAAATAGAAAGTTTGTTGTTCAATAGTGCATATTGCGTATTCTCCCTGTGGGTTCGATATTCAGGTATTAATGAAAAGGTCATATATTACTTGATAACGATATGTATACTTGCATAGTATTCCAATATATATAATTTAAAAGTTAAAATTCTTATTTTTCTTCAGGATCAAGTTTTTAATTTTTTTGTAAAGTAAGGAAATATAAGTAAAATATAATCTAAATTACAGTTGTCCTGTGCATATTAGCAGTATCCAGGGATCAAGTTTTTGGCATCGTTGCCGGGGAGAAATTGATTTTAAAAGCAAATTTCTATTTTTAGAAAGTGTTATTTAAACTTTAAGTTTTCTTATCTTATCTTATTTTATTTTGTTTATTTTTTTTTTATTTTATTTTATTTTATTTATGTTAGTGTATGCATAGTTCAGGTTCTGAAGGACTAGTGCCTTACGATTCTGAATTAGAAAGAACTATAAGAAAAATCAGAAAAACCAAAAAAATTATAAATTTTGAAAATTCCAAAAAAATTACAGAAATGGCAGACCAAAATAATCAAAATGCTGAAATTCATCAAGAGTTTAGACCTTTAAGAGATTATGTCAACCCTACTGTAGATGAACTTCATTGTAGTATTCAAAAACCTACTGTAGTGGCTAATTCATTTGAGCTTAAACCTACTATTATCCAAATGTTATCAAATAATCAATTTTGGGGATCACCAACTGAAGATCCAAATTTACATCTTACCAATGTTCTAGAATTATGCGCTACATTTAAATATGATGTATTATCAAATGATGTCATAAGACTTAGGTTATTTCCTTTCTCACTGAGGGATAAAGCTAAGATGTGGTTGAATTCGTTAGCACCTGGATCTATCAGAACTTGGGGTGATTTAGCATAAAAATTCCATGCTAAATATTTTCCACAATCAAAAATTGCAAAGCTTAGAAATGATATTACATCTTTTAATCAGTTTGAAGGGGAATCTAATTATGAAGCATGGGAAAGATTTAAAGAACTCTTAAGAAAGTGTTCACATTATGCTATACCAAATTGGTTAATAATTTAAACTTTTTATAATTGATTAGTTGGATCTCTTAGATCAATTATCGATGTCGCTTATGGTGGTTCATTGATGTCAAAACCATTTCATGACGCTTATGCTTTAATTGAAGAAATGGCTACCAATAATTTTCAATGGCCTTCTGAGAGGGTAAATCCTAAGAAAGTAGCCAATATTCATGAAACTGATGCATTTACCATATTATCAAATCAAGTTGCTGCAATTTCAAGAAAGTTAGACCAATTTGGAATGAATTTTTCTCAATCAATTTCTATTATTGAAGAGAATTCATTAGGCCAAATGGTAGATTCTCAAGCATCATTAGAAACTTTGAATGCCATAAATAATAAGCAAAATAACCCATATTAAAATTATTATAACCTAGGTTAGAAGAACCATCCCAACTTTAAATGGAATAATAATTTGGGTGGTAATAATCAGCATTGGGGGAAGAACCAAGGAAACCAATTGGGAAACTGGAACAACCAAGGGAATAATAATTATAGATCTACTTATCCTCTAGGTTTCAATAAAACACAGTTTAAGGAGAAGAAGTTATCTATAGAAGAAGTGGTGTTACAAATGGGAAATCAAATACAAAGTCAAGGAGCTACAATTAGAAATATTGAGAATCAACTTGGGCAAATAACAAATTTATTAAGTAATAGATCCCAGAATACTTCCAAGTAATATTGAATCAAATCCATAAGACCAGAATAAACAATAAGTAAAATTCATTCAACTTAAAATCGGAAGAGAGTTGGAAGGTCGGGTTCAAAAAGAAATTGAAGTAGAGAGAGTAGAAATTGAAGAATCAAAACAAGCTGCTCCAAAAGATCTTGAGAGACCTATTTCTCTACTAAAAATTAATTTGGAAAAACCACCAACTCTATTTCCTCAGAGACTTCATCAGCAGGAGTTGGAATTATCTATCCTATTTTAGATAGTGCATGGGTTAGTCCAATTCATTGTGTTCCTAAGAAAGGAGTAACTGTAACTATAAATGTGCATAATGAGTTAATATATATTAAACAAGTTATAGGGTGGCGAATATGCATTGATTATAGAAAATTAAATCTTGCCACTAGGAAAGATCATTTTTCATTACACTTTTTAGATCAAATGCTGGATAGACTAGCTGGGCATAAATACTTTTGTTTTCTGGATGGATATATTGGTTATCACTAAATTCAAATATCTCTTGAGGATCAAGAGAAAACAACGTTTATCAGTCCTTATGCTACTTTTGCTTTTAGAAGAATGCACTTTGGTTTATGTAATGCCCCTGCTACATTTCAAAGATGTATGATGGAAATTTTTTGTGATTTTAATTAGAAAGGGATTGAAGTATTCATGGATGACATTTGAGTGTTTGGAACTTCATTTGACTAATGTTTAGAACATTTATCAAAAGTTCTTAAGCACTGTGAAGAAACAAATTTAGTCCTTAACTGGGAAAAATACCAATCTATGATAGCAGGAGGAATTGTATTAGGACATCAAATATCAAAAAATGATATGGAAGTAGACCCTGCCAAAATTCAAGTGATCGTTAATTTACCTTATCCAACAAATGTAAGGAAAATTAGGAGTTTTTTTAGGACATGTTGGATTCTACAGACGATATATTATAGACTTTTCAAAGATTGCTAAGCCTTTATGCCATTTATTGGAGAAAGATGCAATTTTTAATTTAAATGAGGAATGCTTGAAAGCCTTTAAGTTATTAAAATAAAAACTAATCACTGTACCAATTATATTTTCACCAAACTGAGAAAAACCTTTTGAATTAATGTGTGATGCTAGTGATTATGCTATTGGAGCTATTTTAGGACAGTGATATGATAAAATTTTCAAAGTTATTTACTATGCTAGTAAAACTCTTAATGAAACTCAAATTTAACAACTAAAAAAGAGTTATTAGCAATAGTATATGTTTTTGATAAATTTAGATCATATTTAATTGAAACTCATTGTGTAGTGCATACAGATCATTTTGCTTTTAAGTATTTAATGAAAAAGAAGGATGCTAAACCTAGACTTATAATATGGATTCTTCTTTTGCAAGAATTTGATTTTTTAATAGTGATCGGAAGGGGATTGAAAATCAAATTGCTGATCATTTTTCCAGGCTTGAATTAGAAAAACCACTCTGTTTTGAAAATGAAATTAATGAATATTTTTCAGATGAAAAATTATTCACTATTAATGAGTGGTGTGTTCCGTGGTATGTCGACATTTTAAACTTTATTGTTAATGATATTATACCCTATAGAATGACATACCAACAGAAGAGGAAATTTATTTTTGAAGCTAAGACTTATTTTTGGGATGACCCATTTTTATATAAATTAGGAAAGGATCTGATTATTTGAAGATGTGTACCATTAGAAGAAACTTATGATATTATCCAAAAATTTCATAATTTGGCATGGGGGGACATTTTGGTGTAGATAAAATAGCATACAAAATTTTACAATTTAGATTTTATTGGCCTATAATTTTTAAAGATGTTAATGCTTATATCAAAACTTGTGATAGATGTCAAAGAGTGGGCAATACTTCTAGAAGAAATGAGATGCCCCGCAATTATGTGCTATAAGTTGAAATATTTGATGTTTGGGGATTAGATTTCATGAGACCATTTCTACCATCTTTCAGAAATTTATATATTTTGTTAGCAGTGGACTATGTATCCAAGTGGATAAAAGCTGTTACTTTACCTTGATGTGATGCTCAAAGTGTTGCAAAATTTTTGAAAAAGAATGTATTTTGTAGATTTGGGATGCCGAGAGTTATCATTACTAATGGGGGAAGTCATTTCATAAATTGCATAATGGAGTAATTATTAAAGAAATATCATATAAATCATAGGATTGCTACTGCTTATCATCCTCAGACAAGTGGTTTGGCTGAATTATCCAATCGGGAAATTAAAAGAATTATGAAAAAATTTGTGAATCCAAAAAAAATGGATTGGTCAGTCAAACTTGAAATTAAAATAATTAAGGGAAAATCTGTGAATCCAATAAAAATGGATTGGTCATTCAAACTTAACTATGCTTTGTGGGCTTATAGGACTGCATACATAACTCCTATAGGAATGTCCCCACATAGGCTAATATTTGGAAAATCTTGTCACTTAACAGTTGAACTTGAGCATAAGGCATATTGGGCGATTAATGAGTTCAATTATAATTTGAAAGATGCTGGTGAGAAACAATTGTTACAATTAAATGAGCTTGAAGAGATAAGGAATGAATCTTATGAAAGTGCCAAAATTTATAAAGAAAAGATGAAGATGTGGCATGATCAAAGGATTCCTACTAAAAATTTTCAGCCAGGGCAACAAGTTTTGCTATATAATTCAAAATTAAGATTATTTCCAGGCAAACTTAAGTCCAGGTGGATGGGCCCATTTATTCTGATTAAAGTTTATCATTATGGAGCTGTGAATATTCAAGATCCTAAGTCTAAGAATATATTTAAAGTTAATGGACATAGACTGAAACCTTATTTTATAGGGGATCAGCATAAGTTTAATGATGGAATGATGTTGGGTCAACCAGAGTAAGCATTGGTTACGTCGAGCTGATGACGTAAAATCAATCGCTTTGTGGGAGGTAACCCATAGTTCTCAGTGTGTGTTTATTTTGATTGTAGTTTTATGTGTGATTAAGAAAATTTGGGATAGTATTTTTGAGACTATTATGTGTTAGTATTGATTTTAAGACTTTATTTAAAGATCTATACATGTTAAAATGAGAATTTGGATGTCAAGTTGACTAGTGCAAAAATGTGCATTGGCGCTTAAGCGCCAAATCCGTCGCATAAGCATGGCAGTTTCAAAACATGTGCAAAATTAATATTTTAGAAGGGAAAACCACCTAGAAGTTTGCAAAAACATGCCAAGGCAATTTCTAAATGTGTCTAGAAGTTATTGGAAGGATTTAGGCCTATAAATAGCAGAGTTTAGTGAAGGAATTTCACCTCAAATCATTTATAGCCCTAAAGTCTAAGAGAGAGATAGATTTTAAGATGATGTCTTCATGGGAGAATTTGAAGAAGAAGGAGGAGGAGACCATGAGGAAGAAATTCATTAGCTAAAGTGCACAAGAAAAGGTATAATGGTTTCTTAGTTATTAGTATTGAAGGGATATCAGAGAAGATCAACAAAATTAAAAATACCATGTTTGTACTAGAGACTGAGGTATTGGAGATTCATGCACATCTTGAGCATATTGGATGGCAATTGAAAATGGAATTTAGCCACACTAGTTATATAGAGGAAGCGGGTAAGGAGATGTTTCTTAAGCAAAAGTGGATTGAAGAAGATTGCATCAGAGCACGTCACCACCATTTATTTTATCAACTTTATATTCCAGTTGCCACAGGAGAGACTAATGAAAGACCTGAATTTATTCCTTCTTATGAAGAATGAAATTAAGTTATGTTAGAAGTTATGTTTTTTTGTGTTTAAAGTCGTTGTCTTTAAGTGTTTTAGTGTTTAACACTTGCTTTTAGTGTTTGTATTACTTAGGTGTTTAACTGTGAAAGATTGTTAAGTGTTTGTATTTAGGAAAATTTTCTCATCAAGACTATTTGGAATGAGAACCAAGTGATTAAATGTATTTGTACTCATTTTTGAATAAATATAAGTTTTTTTGTGTGAAATTTTGTGTTATTTTAGCCTCAAATTTAAATAGTTATGTAGGAGAATTTTGACATAAGGGAGAGTTACAGGAAGTTGAAAATAGTTATTTAAGTGCTATGAGACCATTTAGGGGTGGTTTACTTAGGTAAATACTTCATTTTACTTTAATTTAAAATTTTTGAAAATCGTGCACTGACGCCTAAACCCCACATCTCGCGCTTAAGCGCGAGCAAACTCGTGAGGCAGGTGCCTAAGCGCCACTTACCCGCGCTTAAGCACCGGTTCACGAAAACAGGTTCGCAAACGGTTAAAAGTGAATTTTTAAGCCAAAAATCACCCTTTCTAACACCACCGTCACCTTCTTCCTCTCAAGTTTGTGATTTTTTAGGGCTAGAACACATCTAAAGTGAAGATTTCTTGGTAGAATCAAGTTAAATTTGCTAGATCCAAGTTTTTTGAGGTAAGAGCTCTACTTCTATGTAAAAATTTTAGATTTTCAACATGTATTTTGAGCACATTTGGAGAAATTCAAAAATTCACTATTCATGGTGAAAAATGAGAAAAAATATCTATGGAAGTGCATGAGAAGTTTAGTTTGTGCTTTTGGAAGTTAAGTTTAGTAATTTAAAATTGATTTTTAAAGTTATTGTTGGAATTTATCAAATTTGTAGAATGGCACCAAGAATAAAGAGGGGCAAAGGCAAAGCCCCTTTCGATTCGAGTAAATTTGTTAGTTTAAAAGCTCAAGATCGGTATAGTGATGCGTTGCAATCACGCAAACTGATTCAAGTGTGATGTTTTAGAAATCCGGCTGGAGACGTGGAAGATTTAATTGTTCGCCGACAAGGGGAAAAATTTTGTTGTGTCTCTCCTGTGGCAATTATATCTATTTTGAGGAAGTTCTATGCAAATCTACCTGAACCTGAAGAAAATCGAGTCATGGTTTGAGGGATGTTGATACCTTTTCTGTCAGAGGTAATCAACTTGTTTTACCATTTACCACCGGATACGTTATGTATTTATGCAAATTATAGTCCTACTGAAGAGGAATTAGACTAGATTATTTCTTACTTGATTGTTGGGAGAGGACTTTGGAAGATAACTAATGAAAGAAGAGTTAAATTCCCAACTTCAAAGTTATGTGCACCTTCAAAGGCCTGGCACTATTTTATTTATGCTCGTCTGCTTCCGACCATTCATCTCAACGAAGTGACTAGAGAAAGAGCGACATTGAACTATTGTATTTAAGAGGTAAAGCTCATCAACATTGGAGCTTTGATCTGTCAGACTATCATCAGTTCTGCTACAGCTGTTACAACTGCAGGTCTGGGATTTGCTTCCTTGATCTTTTCTTTGTGTGAGCATGCTGGAGTTAAATATAATAGCCGGGAGGAAGTGTTATTATCTCTAAAGCCCATCACTAAGGTGAATGTGAAGACTTATTCTGAGCATTCAATTTTTGGCATGAGAGGATGATTTTTCAGAAGTTATGGAATGGAGACGTTTGCTGCTTCTACATCTAGACCATCTACCTCACGTGCTTCTACATCTCGAGGTTAGTCTACTGATACCCGAGATTAGTTATTACAGAATATGATGGATAATATCAATTTTAACGCTGATAAGGTACAAAATTTAGAGCATTTTGCAAATCATAATGATAAGTATAATAGGAGAAAGAGTGATTATGAAGAGAAATTCTACTCATCTTTGGAGAGCTTAATTTGAGGTGACCCAGGAGTGCAATTTCCTCCATATCCTCGATATCTTGATTAAGAGCCTGTAGAAAAGTGGAATAGCGGATGTGGAGTAGGATTGAGACATTTTTATGTTTGTTTATGTTGAAGACTATGTGATGTGGTACTACTGCATTTTTTGTGTTGATTTAGACTATGTATTATGTTATGTTTGGGACCACTTATATTGTTATTGTGATGTTGTGTTTTGTTAGTGGCCTGTTTCAACATTCTAGGGTAGTAACTGTTTATGTGTGCTTAATATTATTTTACTTAGATTAGGATTGAACTTGATTCTATGTCTTTTGAAAATTTTAAAAATCTAGCTAACTTAGATCTTAAATTTAAATTTCTGAAACTGCTACCTTGTATTTTTTTTATCATGTTAGTTTGTTTTTTTTTATGTTGAGATCGTGAAATCAAGTTAGTGTGTTATTTTACTTTTATGTTTATACCCACTTCTTAGAAGTCTATTGAATCTCTACATGTTAAATTAAAATGAAAATATAGAAAATTTGATCAAAAATTAATTTTGCTCATGTTTTTAGTTTTATACTTGTATCATTAGGTTTTAAAAATTCATGTTAGTATGTTATTTTAAATTTTCATTCCTACTTATATATATCTGACGCTAAACTGTTTAATCTGTTAAAAATTTAAGTTTAGGGGGGATGAAAAGTATTTTCAAAACTTGAATTTTATTTGTTCTCCAATGTGCTACAAGTTATTTTTATTTGAAAATAAAAAATTTGATTATGTATATGAAGTTATATTAGGGAAGTAAAATTTGATTTTAGAAATGAGTAAGAAAATTTAGTTAAAATTTTTAGTAATGAAGAAAAACTTTAAGTTAAAAGTTTTTAGATGAGAAAATGATTAATATAAGTAACTATCTTTAGTAAGAAAAATTGTATTTTTGAAAATTATAGATAATTTAGACTTTTATTTTTAATACTTAAATTTCTTTTATTAAAATAATTTTCAAAACTATTATTATATTTATAAGTAAAAGACTTATATCAAGACTTTACTTTAGGAAAGGAGAAGTGGAATTCAAAATCATTAAAGGCCTATTCAGATATAGTAATCCTTGCCTGAAAAAGAAAAAGAAAAGAAAAAAGAAAGAAAAAGAAAAAGAAAAGAAAAAGGGAAAGAAAAAGAAAAAGAAAAAGAAAAAGAGAAAACAAATTAGAAAGGAGAAGCTTGAGGATGAGTGCCTAATCAAAAAATGGTTCTACATTTGATCTTTTAAAAGCATAAGACTTGAGTAACTCTTAAGCTTATAGATATAATATAGTAACTAAAATTATTTTTAATGAAAATTTTTAAGTGGAGATAATAAAATAACTAAAATCTAAATTTGGAAAATCTACAATATATTTTTGAATTAGATAGAAGCTCATATTTTCATCTTTCTTAACATTAAGAATTTCTAAACTTTAAGTTGGCCTCATTTACTGAATATTTTTTTCTAATTTAGACTGCTATATTTCTAAATCAAAATTTTAGTAACTTTTAAAGAAACTCATATACATATCATATATATTTAATTTTTAAAGATTGAAGTGTCACTTGAGGACACGTAATATTTTAAGTTTGGGAGATTTTGATACACCTAAAATATATAGTGTTCTTAGACACATTTTTATACCTATTTTTGACATATTGCACTTTAATGGAAAGAATTTTTTTGTGTTTTTCTTGCAGATACAGATAAAAAGGGTGAAAAATGCTTAAAGGAGTGAAAATAAATAAATTTGGAGCAAAAAAGTGAAAAATGTGAAAAAGAGTTTTGGAGCCTAAGCGTTAGATCCGACGCTTAAGCACTGGTTAAACAGAGGCCCCATGCTTAAGCACCAGAAGCCCCGCGCTTAAGCGCCAGTGGCAGTTATTGGACGAGTAAATTCGGTTTCTATGAATTTTGAAGAGGTTTTTGAGGCATCCAATGGTTTAATAGGTGTTTATAACCACCATGGAGGAAAATTATCATGAAAGGATGCATTTCTTGGGGAAATACATCAAATCTAGACATATTTTGAAAAGAAACAAGGCACCTTTTGGAAAACTAAAAAAAAAAGAAGAGAGGACTTAGAAAATAGTCCTAAAAGTATTGAAAAGTTTTAAAAGTTATCATTTTGGGAGTTAGTTTGGAGAGATTTTTAGGCACCGCTTTTACTTTTATTTTATCCTTTTTGTTATTTTATTTTGAGTGATTGTAAAGAGAAGAGAAACAAAGGAACTTCAAAAGTTTGGTGGAGGACTTGAGATAAGTTTTTATCTTTTTGTTTTGAGACTACTTTTGGTTTTAATTGAAACTTGTTGTTGGTTTGACAATGATTTCTTCTTTTAAACTAAAGTGTGGTTTTCTTTTCTCCATGGATTCTGAGTAGTTTTCTTTATCTTTCTTCTTAAAAAGATAAGTAATTAAGTTTTGGAAGGAAGTTGTGGAAAGTATTGATCTTCAATGATGGAAGAAGTTGTGATGATTTAAATCCATACACTTCATTTACTTCTTGATTTGGCCAATCCAGATATTAAAATGTATTGTGAGAACACGTAAGAACCAGGCTGGTATTGTCTCAGTCAACAATTGGAAAGAATAACATGAGGTTGTATGAATGAGAATGTAGTTCATATGATTGAGTGCTAAATAGGGAAATATTCATTGAAGGGTGTAGAGTTAGAGGACTTTAAAGTGACAGGTTAAACGGTAGGAAAATATTCATTGATGAGTGTAGATTTAGAGGACTTTAAAGTGAGAGGTTAAAGCCCCCATTGGAAATAATCATTGAAGGGTGTAGAGTTAGAAGAATTTAAAGTGACAGGTTAAAACCCCCAACTTGGTTTTAAGAATCACATGAGGTTATATGAATGAGAATGTAGTTCATATGATTGAGTGCAAATAAATAGGAATCGCATGAGGTTGTATGAATGAGAATGTAATTCATATGATTTAGTGCAAATAAATAGGGAAATAATCATTATGGATGTAGACGTTTATTATTGAGTGCAAATAAATAGGGAAATATTCATTGATGGGTGTAGAGTTAGAGGACTTTAAAGTTAAGTTAAAGCCCCCAACTTAGTTTATTGTTAGGTTATGATACGAGATGTTAGCCCTTAGGTGGAGGGAATTGAGGGAACTCTAGAGTGAGTGACTGCAAATAAATAGGGAAATATTCATTGAAGGGTGTAGAGTTAGAGGACTTTAAAGTGACAGGGTGTAAATAAATAGGAAAATAATCTTTGAAGGGTGTAGAGTTAGAGGACTTTAAAGTGACAGGTTGTTCATATGATTGAGTGCAATAAATAGGGAAATATTCATTGAAGGGTGTAGAGTTAGAGGACTTTAAAGTGACAGGTTAAAACTTGGTTTATTATTTTAGGTTCTGATACGAGATGTTAGCCCCCAGGTGGAGGGAAGCCCTCAACTTGGTTTATTGTTTTAGGTTCTGATACGAGATGTTAGCCCCCAAGTGGAGGGAATAAGAGATCACTAGAGTGAGAGCTAGTATCTTCCCTGCCTAGCCGGTCTTTAGAACTTTTCAAACTTTAAATTAGCTAATGTTCTTTATAGCATCTCAAGTAAGGGTAAAGAATATTATTGCTCTTATTTGGCACAACACAATTTGCATACTTCCACAACAGAATTCCTATACTTATTACTGATATAATAAGAGGAAAGATATTTTCATATTTAGTGTTTTTCTTCCAAAAAAACGTTAGTTATCTTTTTAATTTGTTATTGTTCTATCAAAATATTGAAAATACCAATAATATTTAAATTTTCATTACTGCAAAAATCATCTTTAGTTTAGATAGTTATCTTTTTATTAAAAATAGAAAGTTTGTTGTTCAATAATGTATATTATGTATTCTCCCTGTGGGCTCGATATTTGGGTCTTAATCAAAAAGTCTTATATTACTTGATAACGATATGTATACTTGCGTAGTATCCCAATATATATAAATTAAAAGTTAAAATTCTTATTTTTCTTCAGGATCAAGTTTTTGGTTTTGTTGCAAAGTAAGGAAATATAAGTAAAATATAATATAAATTATTGTTGTACTGTGCGTATTAGCAGGATCCAGAGATCAAAGAGCTGCATCAAAAAAAGAAGATGTAGAAGACCATAGAGGACAAGGAGACTGAAGACCCGAAGGGTAGACTAGGGGCTACTTTTCCTAGGATTGTTGTTTTTGATTTGGGAGAGAAATCCCTCGAACCTCTGACTCTGTATGATTATTTGTTTGCCCTCTGTGGGGTGTTATAATGAGAAGAGTTCTGATGTTGGCTACATTTTGGCTGTTTCTAGCAATGATGTAACTAATGACAACCAACCTAATCTAGATCTTCATTTCAATTCTAATAGTAATTCTCAAATCATACAAAACCTGAGTGATCTCAATAAGGAGGGTGTTGACAAGGACAGTTACAATAGCTCTGGAAGTGATGTGCTCCTTTGCAACTTCTAGGGACCATCTATTGAAATTGAACTTGAACCCTCAGACTCTGGGATGACTCTAGAAGAGCTAGTTGTTTCAGTTCGGAGAAGACACCTACAGACTCAATGCAAAATTTGGAATAGATAATAAAGATCAACTTATGAAGTGGAAAATTTTTACCTCCAGGAATGGGCCTAAACGACAATATAAAGCAGATGGTTACTCAAGGAGAGACAACCCCATGAACAAACGAAGTGCTTGCTCCAGAAGGAATTTAAGAAATTGATAACAATAAAGTAGAGTACAACGTGTTTGCCCATCTTAGGAAGCTGCCCACCAAACTAAGCATTTATGATGCTTTGATCCTATCTAAAGAGATAAAAGAAGCTCCGGTTAGGGCTTTACTTGACCCAGAGATTTACTTAGCTCAATTGGCTGATAACTCCTTGGATGAGTTCTACTCGTTAAGAGAATAGTACAGGACTTGTTGCTCGGTACAGCGGACCATAATCGACCTCTGTACATTTCAGTCACCATTAGCAAGTTTACAATCTCCAGGGTGTTAGTTGATCCAGAAGAAACAATAAATGTGATGAACCTTTGAACTTTAGCCTACTTGTAAATCGATGTCTAATACCTCAAAATGGATAGGATGATATTAAGACGCTTCAATCAGAGAGTAGAAAGAGCTATTGGATCAATAACACTACCTATGGTGATCAGTGATCTAGCAAGGACAACCATAAACATCCACATGATTGATTTTGAGACATCTTCAATTCCCTACTTAGTCAACCCTGCATCCACGAATACCTGATGGTTCTGTTGTCTCGGCACCTGTGTGTAAACTACTCAAGGTAGTCAATAAAGGTGCATTAAAGGAGATTTACAGTCGTTTTTCATACATGAGGAAAGAATTTATTAAGATGTCACATACTACGCTCCTCCGAAAAAGATAATTTTCTCCAGAAACACTGCACCAAATGAAGCAAAAGACTGGAAGAGACACATGATGAAGAACTTTTGATTCTAGTTCAGTAGCCTCTCACCACTCCCTTGCGGTGAGATGGTGAAGGTTTCTCTAGAGCTCGCACCCGAGGTCGAGGTCAAGGACAAAGTTGAGGAAGAAACGATGGGATCATTGAACAAAAGAATTTACTGATCTACATTGACCAATAAGATAGTTCTAAGGAAGAAGAAGGCAAGAAAGATGCAATGACGATAAATCTGAGAAAGACCCAGTTCAAAATTTCTCTTAATAATGAAAATAATGAAGATTACAAATTGATGTATGACGGTATCAACAACTATGCTAACTCCGATCAATTTTAATAAGGTCGAGAGTTTTGTGGTCAAGGAGGTACATAGTGTTGTTGTCAAACTAATCAAGTTTTATCGTGGTTCTTCATCTTCCAACCCTAAAAATGATGTAAAACTAAAAGATGTTGCTTCATCTAAATTAATGGAACTACCTTTTGAGTGGTATTCTCTTTGTGTCCAGAGATTAATTCAATGTGGTGTCATTCCTACGCAGTGGTTAAAAGACCAGTCGCACCTTCTGGAGAAAATGTGGAGTAATATCAGTCAACCTTTTAATTCAAAGTAGGTTCTTGGGTTCTACACAGTAGGGCTAGTGCATGATACAAATTTTTTTCCTGATTGTTACTGATCAGCCTGACAAAGAATGCATGGAAGCTTCAGAAGACCTTGAAGATTCTCAAGTTGAAGATGTTCCACCAGAGTTTGAAGAAGAAATTAAGTGAACCATTGACGAGCAAAAAGAAGTTAACATAAGAACTAGCGAAGAGCCTAGACCAACCTTTGTTAGCTCCTTCATCAATGAAGAAGACTCCGCGAATAAAGTCAAATTGTTAATGGAGTTCAAAGATTATTTTGCCTAGAGTTATGAAGAGATGCTTGGATTAGCTCCAGAGGTTGTTGTTCATAAGTTGGGATTGGATCAACCCGCTATTCCGGTCAGACAAGCTCCTAGAAGATTGTGTCTAGAAATTTAGCAACAAGTCATAGCAGAAGTCAAAAAAATTAATAGACCCTAAGTTTGTCTATGAAGAGCAGTACCCATCCTGTTTTGCCAATGTGGTGTCAGTTAGAAAGAAGAATGGTCAAATTCAAGTGTGCATGGACTTTAGAGATCTGAACAAAGCATAACAGAAGGATGAATTTCGACTACCAATTCCACAGTTGAGGATTGATATGACGTTGGCCCACAAAATTTTCTCTTTTATGAACAAGTGGTCCAGATACAACCAGATTAAGATGGTTCCAAAGGATGAGAAGCTGACAGATTTCAAAACACTAATTGGAGTGTGCTGCTACACAGAACGCTGTTTGGATTAAAGAACACTGGTGCAACTTATCAGGGAGCAATGACGAGGATCTTTGATGATCTCATCCATAATCAATTTGAATGTTATTTGGATGATGTGCTCATCAAGATTAAATTGAAATATGATCACTTGTATGATTAAAGAATTATTTTTTAGTGATTACGATGGTTTAACCTTAAGTTGAATCCCTTAAAGTGTGTCTTCGGTGTTACCTCCAGAAAATTCTTAGGGTTTGTTGTCCGTCACCATGGAATTGAAATTGATCCAGAAAAGATTAAAGCCATCTTAGAAATGCCACCTCCTAAGAACTTGAAGAAATTATATTCATTTCAAAAAAAGTAGGCATATCTTAGACACTTTATTTTTAACTTCTCAAGTAGGTGTCAGCCTTTCTTTGCTTTGGTTAAGATAGATGCCAAGTTCACTTGGGATGACAAGTGTCAACATGCCTTCGAGTACATCAAGCATTATTTGATGACACCTCCTGCCTTGGTAGCTATTGTCTCAAGTAGACCGTTGATACTTTATACCGCAGCTTTAGACGATTTTCTCAAAGCCTTGCTAGCCCAGGTTAATGATGAGGTAAAAGAAATGCTCTTCACTACTTGAACTGTCATGTAATTCTAACGGAAGGAAGTATCCTCCTATTGAGAAGTAATGTTTGGCTTTGATCTTTACTGCTCAGAAGCTCAGACATTACATGTTTTCTCATAATTTCAACCTGATTTTGAAGTTTAATCCTCTACAATACTTGATAACCCGTCCAATGCTTTTTGGTAAGTTAGTCAGGCAGTCAATGATATTATTACAGTTCGATATAACTTTCATCCCTGTTCGGGCCATGAAGGGACAAGTTTTAGAGGACTTCCTTACAACACATCCATTTATATTAGAATCTACTCTTAACAACAAATTGCCAAACGAGCAGGTAATGAATTTAGATGACCCCTATGCTCAACGTTGGGAGATGTACATTGATGAAGGTTCATCAGCACAAAAGCAATTGGATTTGCAAATAATAGTGTCTGGAAAAACAAGAATCAAATTAATCTTCATTACACCAGAATGAGGAATATTGAGGTACTTCTACCATTTAATAGAGCCATGTACAAATATTGAAGCAGAATATGATGACCTCTTAACTGGATTGCAGTTAGCCATTCCAATGGGGATAATTGACATCAGAATTTACGGTGACTCACAATTGATTATACAGCAGGTTGTCGGGCAATATAGAATTCTAAAACCAAAACTAGGGCAGTATTTTCAGTATACAATGATGGTATTGGAGTAGATTCCTAATGTGACACTATAAAAGATTCCTAGTAGAAAGAATGCCTTCGCATACTGATCTCAATTTTTTATATGTAAGGATTTATGAAGTTGACACCACTACAGCTCCAAAAACTTGATCCTTGTATGAAAAGTAAGTTGTGTAAAATATGTATAATTATAGGAAATTAATAATGACATTCTACGCAAGTATACGTATCGTTATCAAGTAATAAAGGACTTTCTATTTAAGCCCCAAATATTGATCCCTTAGGGAAGGTGTAAATTGGCAATTATAAGTTTTACTAGGAAATTTAAAGAAAATCAAATGAAATCACTGTCACTAATTTCGAATGTTGAGATGTTATCAAAACTAAAGTACTTAACTATTAGCAAAATAGAAATGCAAAGTTTGAAAAGTAAATACTAATCTACTAACTATGTTAATATAATGAAGATTTCTTATGTGAAAAAACATCCTTCCCACTACAATGAGGTTCTGGTGAAATGAGATGAGATAAATATTTATAATATGTATTGTGCCGAATAGAAACAATTATAATTCTCTACCCTTATACAGTGCATAGAAAATCATTGGCTAATCTTAGGTTTAGTTCCTAAATCCGTAGCTAGGCTAGGAGGATATCAGCTCCCACTCTAGAGCTCCCACTTCCCTTCACCTGAAGGCTAATTCTCGCTTTAGCTTTTAAACACTAAGACCAAATTGGAGATTTTAGTCTATCACCCTAAAGATTCTCTAATTCTACACCCAACAAAGAATATTTCCCTATGTATTTGCACTTAATTCCATGAACAAATTTCTCCTTGATGAAATCAAATGTGATCCTCACTCTTTACTAGAACTCATACTCCATCTCCCGGATCATATGTTTCATAACATATTTGAACAATTTGATTGGCCAGATCAAAATGTAAATTAAGTTTAGAGTTGAAAAATCATCACAATTTATTTTATATTTTACTATTGGCACAACATATTATCTATTCATTTCACCATATCTCATAGTAGGGAGAAAGATAGAGGGAACTACTCAGGTTTCATGAGAAAGACACAACAAAACACAAATTTCATATATAAAAGAAAGTTCATATAATGCTAATAAACAAACAAAACCTACCTGAAACTTTTTCTCAAAGCAAATCCCTTATAGCCTTTCCTTAGAAATGCAAGAAGAAGATATCTGTCACTTTTCTCCTTCTCCAACACTCTTATAGAAAGTTTCACACTAAAGCTCACCCCAAAAACTCTAAACTATAAAAGAAAAAACACTAATGAACTCCAATATGGTGGTGGAATGAAGATGGACTATGAATAATGGCAAAAATGGAGCGTGGTGGAACGTTTTGGAGGCGAAAGCAGTCCCTTTTCTAAACCGCCTTTGGCACCATCGGTACTGAGTAAAAATTTTAGCTGTTATGTTGTTCTGCGCAGTCGGCCCTGCCCTTGGCTCGATCGGCGCCGAGTACTTCTTCAAAAACGTCATTTTGACTCTAAATTCCATCTTTTTTGCTTCCTTTTTACTTTAAGTCCTAAAAATCAACAACCTGTAAGAAAACATCAAAACACCTTCTATTAAGGTGCAATATCACCAAAAATAAGTATAAAATATGGGCCTAAAAGTGCATATATTTTTGGTGTATCAAAATCCCCCAAACTTACATGATACTTGTCCTCAAGTAACTGCTCTACTACATAAAAATATGACTTTTGGTAAACAATTTAACTTCTACACTTCCATATTTAGGTTCTCTAAACATAATAGTATAACTTAAGAAAAATTCTAAACAACTCCAGTTAACACTAAAAGTGTTAGGATATTCAGTAATTAAGTCTAAGATTTCTGATCCTCTATTTCTTTCAAGAAAAATTGCAAATTTGTCATATTAAAGTCACTTAGAAAATTCACATGAAAAAGAACATAAAACTTTATTAATCATTAAGGTAATACTCAAATAAAAAGTTTAGAAAATGTGTTCAATTCTTTTTCCTTAAGTTGATTCAATGAAGTCATTTTTTAATTAGGCATCTCCTCAAGCTTCTCCCCACATCTTTTTTCTTTTTTCTTTACTTTTCAGGATCATTTTTAATCCCCTTTTTCTTTTCTTTCTTCTTCTCTCTTTTTTTATGTATCTAAGGATTACTATATCTGGATAGCATTTAACGATTTTGAACTACACTATCCTCTTCTTAAAATTTAAAACTTTTTACATTTCTTCACTTAACAAATTTATATTAACTTAAAAATTTTATAAAGTTTATCTATCCTCTTTTTAAAGTTAAACTTTTTACATTTTTTTCACTTAACAAATTTATATTAACTTAAAGATTTCATAAAGTTTACTTTTCTTTTTACATGAATCTTTTAAGATTTTTAACACTTCAAAAATACATATTTCTTTAATTAAAATAGAAAAACATAGTCTTGTTCTCTTTTACCAAATATCTTAGTCTCTAGAATTAACCTTTATTATTGAATTTTTTTTACTTAAATTTACTATATATTTAGAAACATAAATATAGTTATACAAAGTTAACCCCTAATACCAAAGGTCATGTTGGTTTAAAATTTTTGAAAATATAGTTAGGTGAGGACAAAGAAAATTAAGTTCTCTCTTTTCTTTTTTTTAAATAATTTTTCTCCCCCC
>JXCR01073511.1:187646-211012 GCA_002079205.1 Phalaenopsis hybrid cultivar
CCCCCCCCCCCCCCACCCCCAAACTTAAATTTTTTTTAACGATTTACATGAACAAATTTAAAAATAAAAGGGTGAAAGAAAGCATTAAATACATAAAGAAAATTCATACCTGTTGAAGATTCTGATTTATACAAATAAATTACAAAATACTGCAGGTGGTAATATGAAATACTACAAGGCTTAAAACACTAATTTGCACATAATATATATAAAATTTGCTGAGAAAGATTTAATTACAATTCATATAACAAAGTGCTGAAACTAACAACAAAACTAAACTAAATTCTAAAAATGAAAACAATTTTACACATTATAGTTTCACATTACAACATAACAACAGAGTCTCAACAATATCACAAAACAAACAATACAATCACAAAGTACAACACAAACAAACAAACAAACAAAAAGATCACCAGTCATCATCTTCTTCATCATTAACATCTAACTTCTGCTGCTGATATGGCGTATAAATAAAGTTAATAGGGAACTGAACTGTATGATCACCCCTCAAGTATTTCACAAAAGCATCATCATAAGTAGCATCATATTCAAATTTATGGACAATCAGATCATCTGCATGAACATTTTTGGCCTCCATGTTTTGCATCCTATGATCCATCCTCAAAATATCTCCCTATTGAATCATCATCTAGTTCAAAAACTCCATGTTACTGGGGTCACTTGAAGTAGGCTCACTAAAAGTAGGGGTCCTAGAAGTAGAAGGAATATCTCTGGCTATACTTCCAGATCTCCAATCAACATGGGACTCATAAATCTTAATTTTTGTAGGCCCAATCGGTCTCTTAGGCTCAATCCTCTCCTCATTAGGTCTGAAATCAACTCCTGCATGCTCACAAAGTGTATAAATGAGAGCAGGGTGTGTGCCAATCAATCAGAGATCTCTCCTAGAGCAATAGATTGAGTGTTCATATAAATGATAGAGTATACATTTATATCCATCACTTGTTGAATATAGTAGTTCAGAATGGCTCTATCCTTGGTCACTTCACTATGATGGTTTGTTGGAATCATCCTCCCAGAAATAAAATAATATCAAGCCTTAGATACTACATTTAACATAGAAAGGGGAAAGTTGACTTTAACTCCATTCTTACTTTCCAAGCCCCTTTCTCACTAGTCAGAAAAGAAAAAGCCTCATCTAAGGCCTCATTTATGGCAGAGAATGCATGATAGTGGCATCTATAAACATCTTCTAACTGATAAAACTCATTTATTTTTCTTGGAGTAAACTCCACTCTTTTTCCTTGGACAAAAACAAAATCATCAGAAGCCTCCAGAAAGTTGGCATAAAATTTCATAACTATCCCAGCTATCGCATTGGCAGTAAAATAGCAGAAGTTTTCCCACAGCCGAGCGATAATCAATCGTTCAACTTCTCCTTTCAGATTTTTGAAACCTCGATCCAAAATCACTTTCTTATTTTCTCAAAGATTACAAAATCGAGCACTAGCTTTAAAGCTAACAAACTTTTGCTCGACATATTCTATTTTTCTTTGCTCGATCTAAGTGTCATAGGAAATCTAAAAAAAATTGATAAATATCTTAATAAATTTCAAAATTTTGAAAATCAAAATTTAAAGCACTTTAAACTTAAATCCACTAAGTAATAGTTTTTCACCAAAGCATATTCTCAAAATCTCTAAAAAAAACCCAAAACTTTTAGACCTAGGCAATGTGAGAAAAATCTTTGGTGAAAATAAAAAATTTTTACTTAAAAGTGTAGCTCTTACATAGAAAAAATGAAATTTGAAGTTCTTTTGCCTCTAAATTGCCTCAAATCCACCCAAAATCAAGGAGGTTTTGTGGTAAAAATTGTGAATTAAAGGGGTTATTACTGCTCTCAGGTCGAAGGCGTCGTCGGTGCTAAAAGCCTGAACTTCACTATTTTGATTTTTTTAAATTTTCAATTTCCTTTTATTTTACTCCAAAGTTTTTTTTAGTATTTTTAAACACAATTTTTATCTAACAATAATTCACAAATAAACATTCACAAACAATTATTTTCACAAAAAACAACAAACTAACTTTTATATATGAAAATACACTTTTTACAAACACATTTACAAATCACACATTCACACCTATTTAGCAAACTAATTATAAATCAGCATTAAAATCAAGCCACAACACTAAATGCTGGCACAAAACTATACTAAAGCAAAAACAAACCAAACTAAATCAAATCAAATCCACATAATTACATAAAATATATAAATATTCTTAAGCAAGTAGAGAATCCAAAGTCTTCAGTCATTCTGCTTCATCTTCAGCTTTCACCTCCTCTAATATCTCCCATGGATTGGTAATGAACATATAGATTGTAGAAGGATCGGTACGGGAATTTATCTATCGAATTTTCTTCGATCCACCCATTTTCTTTGAACATCTGAACTAATTCTGCTTCAAAAGTTCTAGTATGATCAAAATTTTCTTTCATTCTCAAATCAAGGTGATCAAAAAGGTACTAAAGATCTCCCACTGCATTCATAATACTGTGAAGTTCCCTTTCAGTTTTCTTCAATTTCTTCTCCAAAGCAAGCGAACTTTCTACTGCTGGTGGTATTAATGGAGTTGAAGCATCTGAAGAATGATCCATAATAGCATTTAGTGTTTCATTTCCTTTGCCAACATACTGATCATCAATAGGGATCATGGGCTCCCATAGTAGTAAAACTTTTTCCCAACTTTCATATGACACTTGGGCTTGACTGCAAATCAGAAAAATTGTAGAAGGATGCCTAACTCCATAAATTGGCCCATTCATAATGATACCCATAACAGATTTAAATATGATTGATCCTATATCATAGGTATTTTCCATTTGAATACAGTAGTTTAAAATAGCACTTTCCTTGGTGACTCTATTGATCTTCATAGTAGAGAGTAATTTTGCACAAATAAAGAAATGTCACTACTTCGAAATTAGATTAAGTGATGAAGCATGAAAACTAATATATCCTTCATCTCGTACTTCTCACATATCACTTTCATTCGTCAGAAAATTATAAAAATTTTGCATCAAATCTCGTGTAGGAATGAAATTTGTATAATGACAGATTGGAATATTTTCTATCATATACAATTCATTAATCCTTGCGGGAGTAAATTGTACAGCCTTACCTCTTACGAAGACAATTCCTTGGGTAATTCCATGTAGATTTGCATAGAACTCCTTCACTACAGGCACAACAACCGCAGCAGTAGTGTAACACAGAACCTCCCATCACCTTTGTAAAATGATTTTGTCAACCAGAGCATTTGGATTGACCAATCCATGATTAACGAATCCTCTCTCCTTGATCAATCACTTCTTCGTAATAACTTTATCGTATAATCCCTACACGTAGAAACTAATAAACTTTCTTCTATTGAAAACTCCATACCTTGAAGTATTTCTAGAATTGGAAGCCATAGAATCCAAAAATAGGAAGTTTCTAGGCATCCTAGGAAGTTTTTAGGATTTTAAAAACACCTCTTGGTGGTTATTATGGAGTGAAATCCTGCCAAAGTCCGCCAAAAGTCATCTGAACCGTCAAACTGCTCTCAGTGTCATCGGCGCTTCCGATTGGAGTTGCCGGCAATGAGGTCTGTTTTCTTGGGTGTCGTCGGCGCCCATTCTGGAGCCGTCGGCGCCAGTGGCCAAAATTTTGCAACTTTCATTTTTCTTTCAATTTAATTCCAACTTTTTATCCAATACTAATATTTAACTTAATTTATAATAAATTCAATTGTGTAGGATTATTATCTACTAATATATAAGACACTTATCAAACAAAATTGTAATACATAGACATATATGTATGGGTTGCCTCCCACAAAGCGCTTGGTTTAATGTCGTCAGCCCGACACACCATTTGTTTAGTTGGGTTGACTTAACATTAAAACTTCTTTAAACTGAGGTATGTGCCCTTCATAATAATGTTTCAGACGATGCCCATTAACTTTAAGTACCTTTCTAGTGTTAGGATCTTTAATAACAACAGTTTCATAATGATAGACTTTCATCTCTTTAAATAGACCTAACCATATAGATTTTAATTTTCCTGGAAACACTCTCAATCTTGTATTATATAATAGAACTTCTTGTCCATGTTCAAATTTCTTCTGAATAATTTTCCGATCATGCCATATTTTTATTTTTTTCTTTATAGATTTTTGCATTATCATATGCTTCATTTCTTATTTCCTCAAGCTCATTGAGTTGCAATAATCTTCGCTCACCAGCATCTTTTAGATTAAAATTAAATTTCTTAATTGCCCAAAATGCTTTATGCTCTAATTCTACTAGTAAGTGACATGTTTTTCCAAATATCAGTCTGTATGAGGATATTCCTATAGGAGTCTTATAAGCAATTCTATATGCTCATAATGCAGTATCTAAACTAGCAGACAAATCCAATTTGTAAGGATTTACAGCTTTTTCTAAAATATGTTTAATTTCATGATTTGATATCTCTGCTAGAGTGCTAGTCTGAGGATGATAAGTAGTAGAGAATCTATGCATAATATCATATTTCTTATTTAATTTTTTGATTCTCTTATTCCTAAAATCAGATCCTTAATCAATTAATTACTCTCAGCATTTCATATCTTATAAAAATATTTTTAATTAAAAATTTAGAAACACTTCGGGCATCACATATGGGTACAACAATAGCTTAAATCAATTTGGGCATATAATCAACAGCAAGTTATATATATAAGTTTTCAAATTAAGGCATAAATGGTCCCATAAAATCTAATCCCCACACATCAAAAATTTCAACTTCCAATGTGTAATTTAGAGGCATTTCATTTCTTCTAAAAATATTTTCTACTCGTTGACATCTATCGCACATTTTAATATATTCATTAACATCTTTAAAAATAGTAGGCCAATAAAATTGAGCTTTTAAAATCTTATATGTAGTTCTATTTGTTCCAAAATGTCCTCCAAATTTAGAATCATGGCATCTTTCAATTATCTGTTGAATTTCTTCACAAGGCACACATCTTCTAATAATTAGATCATTACATTGTTTATATAAATATGGGTCATCCCAAAATCAGTCTTTTGAATCATATATAAATTTCTTTAACTATGGATTTTTTATATCAAGTGATAAAATATCACTTAAAATATAATTCACTATATCAGCATACCAAGGTACATCTATTTCATCAATATTATATAACTGTTCATCAAGGAAATTTTCTAAAATTTCATTTGTAAAATTATTTAATATTTTTATTTCTATTTTAGACAAATGATCAGCTATTTGATTATCATTTTCCTTTCTATCAATCACGGTAAAATCAAACTTGTGCAATAGAACTATTCATCTAATTAATCTTGGTTTAGCATCCTTCTTTTGCAATATTTAATAGCATAATGATTTGTATGCACTATACATTTAGTTCCAATTAAACAAGGTCTAAATTTATCAAAGGCATAAACAATAGCTAATAACTCTCTTTCAGTAGTAGTATAATTAATTTGAGCATAATTTAGAGTCTTACTAGCATAATATATAACTTTAAAAACTTTGTCATGCATTTGTCCTAATACACTCCCAATAGCATAATCACTAGCATCACACATTATTTCAAATGGTTTCTCTCAGTCAGGTGGTACTATTATAGGTGTAGTGACTAATATTTTCTTTAATAATTCGAATGTTTTTATGCATTCCTCATCAAAATCAAATTTCGTATCTTTTTCTAAAAGTTGGCATAGCGGCTTTGTTATTTTTGAAAACTTTGTTATGTTGCGCCTGTAAAAACCAGCATGTCCTAGAAAACTTCTCACCCCTTTAACATTAGTAAGTGGTGGTAATTTTTCTATAACTTAGATTTTTGCAGGATCTACCTCCATGCCTTTTTCAGAAATTTTATGCCCAAGAATAATACCTCCTGCAACCATAAATTGACATTTTTCCCAATTTAATACTATGTTGACTTTTTCACATACTTCTAGAACTTTTTTTAAATTATTAAGACATAACTCAAACGAACTCCCAGATACAAAAAAATCATCCATGAATTGGGCTTACCCAAGCACTATCTGAAATAGGATATATAATTCCAGCATCTAACCATTTTAAAATCTCTTTTTTAACAACTTCTTTCATTATTGGGTTTAATCTTCTTTGAGGATCGGCATTAAGTTAGTATTGTTTATCTAATAAAATTTTGTGCATACAAATTGAAGGACTAATTCCTTTAATATCTACTAAAGTCCCAAAATAATTTTGTGCATACAAATTGAAGGACTAATTCCTTTAATATTTGCTAAAGTCCATCCAAAAGCCTTTTTATATCTTTTCCAACATCTCTATTAACTTTTATTTTTGAATTTCAGTTAACTTAGAAGATATAATAACAGGCAATATAGATGACTCTCCTAAAAATACATACTTTAAATGGGCAGGTAATATCTTTAACTCAAGTTCAGGTGGTTTAATACTTGAAGGAATAAGATTTTTACTATCGTTTTCCAACAAGTCTGACTTTTTAAATTTGCCTTGAATATAATCCAAATCCTCTCCTTTTATTTCATCTTCATTCTCAAAAAATTTTTCCTTGCTTTAATTTATCTTCACACTCATTCTTAAAACTGCTCATTACTCAAATAATCAGCTACTTTCATCCTGAAACATTCATTATATTTTTCTATTGCAGGGTATTTCATAGATTTTGCTATATTAAATTTTACTTCTTGATCATTAACTCTCATTATTAATTCTCTTTTTTTCACATCTATTATAGCTCTTCCTGTTGCAAGAAGTGGTCTCCCCGAAATAATAGGAATCTTTTTATCTTCCTTCATATCCAATACTATAAAGTCTACATGAAAAATAAATTTATCCACTTTTACTAGTACATCCTCTATAACTCCTTTTGGATAAGTTATTGATCGATTAGCTAACTGAAGAGTTACATTAGTAGGGGAAATTTCTCCCAAATATAAACATTTAAGGATTGATAAGGGCATAAGATTGATACTCGCTCCTAAATTACATAAATCTTTTCCATAAAACTTTTCACCAATTGCACAAGGTATAGTAAGACTACCAGAATCTTTTAATTTTTCATGAAGCTTTTTCTGAATAATACTACACTCTTCACCGAGTGTAATGGTCTCATGATCTGTAAACTTCCTTTCCTTATTTAGTTCATCCTTCATAAATTTCACATAACTTGACATTTGTTCCAAAGCTTCAATAAAAGGAATATTTATAGTTAATTTCTTAAGGATTTCCAAAAATTTTGTGAATTGTTTAGCTTCATTTTTCTGCTTCAGTCTTTGAAGAAATGGAGGTAATGGTTTTTCTAAAGGAACCTATGTTTGTTCATTTTCATGTTGACCATTTTTCATTTCTTCCTTCTCTTTATCAACTTCAGTTTCTCTTTGGATCCTTATTTCAACTTCTTTTCCACTTCGTAATTAAATAGCTTTAATTTTCTCTTTATTTTGATCTTTTGGATTAACTTCCACAGTAATCAGAAGAATTCCAGAAGGTTTGTTACTAAGTGCAGTAGCAATATATCCTAATTGATTTTCAATATTTCTAATAGTAGCCCCTTGATTTTGTATTTGATTTCCCATATTCAACATCACTTCTTCCATCGTCAACTTCTTTTCCTTAAATTGTCGGTTAGGATTGGAGTTAAATCCTGGAGGATAATAAGGTCAAAAATTAGGATTTCCTTGATTGTTCAGATTTGGATGGATTCAACGGATTGTTATAATTATTCCAACTAAAATTTGGGTGATTTTTCTATCCAGGGTTAAAATAGTTAGAATAAGGATTGTCATTTTGATTATTTATAGCGTTTAAAGTTTCATAAGATGGTTGAGTATCAATAATCTGTCCTAGTGATTTTTTATCTAATACTGGGGGCATTTGAGAATAGTTCACTCCTATTTAATCAATCTTTTTAGAAATAGCATTAATTTGAGATGCCAACATAGACATTGCATCAGAATCATGAATACTGGCTACTCTCTTAAGATTTAACCTTGCAGAGGGCCATTGAAAATTATTAGTAGTCATTTCTTCAATTAAAGAATATGCTTCATCAAAACCTTTTGACATTAATGATCCACCTGCATCAGCATCTATAATAGATCTTAGTGATTCTACTAATTCATTGTAAAAGGTTTAAATTATTAACCAATCTGTCAAAGTTTGGTGGAATTTCTTTATTTGTGCAAAATTACTCCCTACTATGAAAATCAGTAGAGTCACCAAGGAGAGTGTTATTTTAAACTACTGTATTCAAACGGAGAAACCAATTGATATAGGTTCAATTTTATTTAAATCTGTGATGGGAATCATTATAAATGGGCTAATTTATGGACTTGGGCATCCTGCTATAATGTTTCTGATTTGCAGTCAATCCGAGGTGCCATATGAAAATTAGGAAAAAGTTTTACTACTGTGGGAGCCCATGATTCCTATTGATGATCAGTATTTTGGTAATGGAAATGAAGTACTAAATGCTATTTTAGATCATTCTTCACATGCTTCAACTCCATTAATGCCACCAATAATTGGAAGTTTGCTTGCTTTAGAGAAGAACTTGAAGAAAATTGAAAGAGAACTTTAGAGTATTATGATTGTAGTGGGAGCTCTCAAGTACCTTTTTGATCACTTAGATTGGAGAATGAAAGAGAATTTTGATCACACTGGAACTTTTAAAGCAGGATTATTTCGGTTGTTTAAAGAAAAGGGGTGGATCAAAGAAAATTCGACATATCAATTCCCGTAACGATCCTTCTACAACCTATATGTTCAATACCAATCTATGGGAGATATTATAGGAGGTGAAAGCATTGAAGATGAGGCTGAATGATTAAAGATTGTGAATTCTCTACTTGCTTAAAAGTGTTTGTGTTTAGTGTAATTGTGTGGATTTGGTTAGGTTTGATTTGGTTTGTTTTTGCTTTAGAATTCTGAACTTTGATTATGTGTATAGTTTTGTGTCTGTGTTGAGTGTTGTGGCTTGATTTCGATGGTGAGTTATCATTAGTTTGCTTAATAGGTGTGAATTTTTTATTCATAAAATGTGTTTGTAAAAAGTGTATTTTCATATATAAAAGATAGTTTGTTGTTATTTATGAAAATGATTGTTTGTGAAATGTGTATTTATGAATTCAGATAACAAATTTGTGTTTAAAAATACTAAAAACTTTGGAGAAAATTAAAAGGAAATTGAAAATTTGAAAATCAAAATAGTGAATTTCGGTCCTTCAGTGCAAACGGTGCTGGCATTGGCACCGACGGTGCCTTTGACCCGCCATTAATTCGTGATTTTCACCACAAACCTCCATTTTTATCCCTTAAGTCAGCTTCAACCTTTGATTTTGCACCTAGGGCTTGATTTTGGGCGGATTTGAGGTGATATAGAGGCAAAGGAAATTTGGATTTCATCTTCTCTAGGTAAGAGCTACACTTTAAAGTAAAAACTTTTTATTTTCACCAAAGATTTTTCTCACATTGACTAGATCCAAAATTTTGAATTTATTTTTGAGAGATTTTGAGAAAATTCTTTGGTGAATAACTCTTACTTAGTGGATTTAAGTTTAAAGTAATTTACATTTTGATTTTCAGAATTTTGGGATTTCTTCGGAGTTTTTTTCAAATTTTTCTAGATTTCCTATGGCACCTAGATCGAGCAAAAGGAAAGTAGATTATGACGAGCAAAGGCTTATTAGCTTTAGATCTAGTGCTTGATTTCATAGTCTTCAAGAAAATAAAAAAGTGATTCAGGACCGAGGTTTTAAAAATCCAGGAGGAGAAGTTGAACGATTGATTATCGCTCGGTAGTCGGAAAACTTCTGTTATTTTACTGTTGATGCGATAGTTGGGAGTGTGATGGAATTTTATACCAACCTTCCTGAGCCTTCTAATGATTTTGTTTTTGTTCGAGGAAAAAGGGTGGAGTTTACTCCAAGAAAAATCGATGAGTTTTATCAATTAGAAGATGTTTATAGATGCCAGTATCATTCGTTTTATGCTACATATTAAGCCTTAAATGAACTTATTTCTTTTTTGACTAGTGAAAAAAGGTCTTGGAAAATAAAGAATGGAGTTAAAGTTAACTTTCCCCTTTCTATGTTAAATGTAGTGTCTAAGGCCTGGCATTATTTTATTTCTGGGAGGATGATTCCAACAAACCATCATAATGAAGTGACCAAGGATAGAGCCATCCTGAACTACTGTATTTAGCAAGTGATGGATATAAATGTAGGCTCTATCATTTATATGAACATTCAATCTATTCCTCTGGGAGAGACCACTGGTGGATTAGCACACCTTGCTCTTATTTACACACTTTGTGAGCATGCAAGAGTTGATTTCAGACCTAATGAGGAGAGGATTGAGCCTCAGAGACTGATTGGGCCTGCCAACATCAAGACTTATGAGTCTCATGTTGATTGGAGATCTGGAAGATAGGTCAAGTATATTCCTTCTACTTATAGAACCCCTACTTTTAGTGAGCCTACTTCAAGTGACCCCAGCAACAGGGAGTTGTTGGACCATATGATGATTTAGCAGGGAGATATTTTGAGGATGGATCATAGGATACAAAATATGGAGGCCAAAAATGCTCACACTGATGATCTTATTTGCCAGAAATTTGAGTATGATGCTGCTTATGATGATGCTTTAGTGAGACACCTGAGGGGTGACCATACAGCTCAGTTCCCTATTCATCCTACTTATACTCCATATCAGCAGCAGAAGTTAGATGTCGATGATGAAGAAAATGATGAGGAAGATGATGACTGGTGATCTTTTTTTTTATATGTGTTTGTACTGTGTGATTGTATTGTTTGTGTTATGTTGTTGTTGAGACTTTTTTGTTATGTTATGTGAAACTACATTGTTAAAAACTGTTTTCATTTTTAGAATTTAGTTTAGTTTTATTGTTATTTTTAGCACTTTGTTATGTATTGTGATTAGCTCTTTCTCAGCAAGTTTTATATGTATTATGTGCAATTTAATGTTTTTAGCCTTGTAGTTTTCATATTAGCACCTGTAGTATTTCAAAATCTATGTTCAAAAATCAAAATCTCCAACAACTATTAATTTTTTTATGTATTTAACGCTTTCTTTCACCCTTCATTTATTAAAGTTCTTCATGTAAAAAAAATTCTTTTAAAAATATAAGTTTGGGGGGAAGAAGAAAAGTTTTTTTTGGAAAAAGAGAAAGAACTTAATTTTATTTGTCCTCACTTAACTAAATTTTCAAAATTTTAAAGCTAACATGACCTTTGGTGTTAAGGGTTAACTCTAGATAACTATATTTATGTTTCTAAATATATAGTAAATTTAAGTAAAAATTTTCAATAATAAAGGTTAATTCTACGGGCTAAGATATTTTGTAAAAGAGAATAAGACTATGTTTTTCTATTTTTAGTAAAGAAAATTTGTATTTTTCAAATATTAAAAAAATCTTAAAAGATTCATGTAAAAAGAGAATAATTAAACTTTATGAAATAATTAAGTTAATATAAATTTGATAAGTGAAGAAATGTAAAAAGTTTTTAACTTTATGAAGAGGATAGTGAAGTTTGAAATCATTAAAGGCTATCCAGATATAGTAATCCTCACAAAAAGAAAAGAAAAAAAGAAAAAAAAAAAAAGAGAAAATAAAAAGAAAAGATGTGGGGAGAAGCTTTAGGAGATGCCTAATTAAACATAAGTTTCACTTGAATCAACTTAAGGAAAAAGACTTGGATACATTTTCTAAACTTTTGATTTGAATATTAACTTAATTATTAATAATGTTTTATGAAGTTCTTTTTCATATGAATTTCCTAAGTTACTTTAATATAACAAATTGCAATTTTTCTTGAAAGAAATAGAGGATCAAAAACCTTAGACTTAATTACTGAATATCTTTACACCTTTAGTATTAACTGAAATTGTTTTGAATTTTTCATATGTTAAACTATTATGCTTAGAGAACTAAAATATGGAAGTCTAAAATGTAAATTGTTTACCATAAGTCATATTTTTATGTAGTAGAGAAGTTACATGAGGACAAGTAACATGTAAGTTTGGGGGATTTTGATACACCGAAAATATATGCATTTTTAGCTCTTTTGGTGATATTGCATTTTAATAGAATGTATTTTGATGTTTTCTTACAAGTTGTTGATTTTTAGGGCTTAAAGCAAAAAGAAAGCAAAAAAGGATGAAATTTGGAGTCAAAATGATGTTTTTGAGAAAATACTCAGTACCCGCAATGCCAAGGTCAGCGTCGATGGTGTAGAACAACCCAAAGCTGGAGAAATTTTACTCAGCGCCGACGGCGCCAAAGGCGGTTCATACCCCATTTCTAGAAGGCTCGATGTAATTAGATAACTTTTGAAGAGTTTTTGGATGCACCTCTTGGAGAACCGACCTTGAGCTTTATTTGGGGCCGAATTTCGTCAGAAAACGGGCTCCTCTATGTTCATTTTTTATAATCCACAACGCCATATTTTCATAATCCATCTTCATTCCACCACCATATTGGAGTCAATTAGTAATTTTGCTTTCATAGTTTAGAGATTTTGTGGTGAGAATTAGTGTGAAGCTTTCTGTAAGAGTGTTGGAGAAGAAGAAAAGTGAGAGAGTTCTTCTTCCTGCATTTCTAAGGAAATGCTACAAAGAATTTGCTTTGAGAAAGAGTTTCAGATAAGTTTGTTTATTTATTTAGTATTGTATGAACTTTCTTTATATATGAAATTTGTGTTTTTTTGTATCTTTCTTATGAAGTCTGAGTAGTTCCTCTATCTTTCCCTCTACTCTAAGATATGGTGAAATGAAGAGATAAAATGAATGTGCCATAATTAAAATATTAAATAAATTGTGATGATTTTTTAACTCCGAACTTAATTTAATTTTCAATCTGGCCAATTGATTTGTTAAAATATGTTGTGAAACATATGATCCAGGAAATGGAGTATGAGTTCTAACAACAAAGTGAGAATCACATTTAAGTCCATGAAGGAATATTTCGTTCATGGAATTAAGTGCAAATAAAGGTCACATTTGATTTCATGAAGGAGAAATTTGTTTAAGAAATTAAGTGTAAATAAATAGGGAAATATTCTTTTTTGGGTGTAGAATTGGAGAATCTTCAAATAAATAAGGAAATATTCTTTGTTGGGTGTAGAATTGGAGAATCTTTAGAGAGACAGACTAAAATCTCCAATTTGGTCTTACTGTTTAAAAACTAAAGCGAGAGTTAGCCTTCAGGTGAAGGGAAGTGGGAACTCTGGAGTGGGAGCCGGTATCCTCCTAGCCTAGCCACGGATTTAGGGATTAAACCTAAGATTAACCAATGATTTTATATTCACTATATCAGGGTAGAAAATTAAAATTGCTCCTATTTGGCACAATACATATTATAAACATTTATCTCATCTCATTTCACCAGAATTTCATTGTAGTGGGAAGGATGCTTTTTTACATAAAAAATCTTCATTACATAAACATAGTTAGTAGATTAGTAGTTATTATTCAAAATTTGCATTTCCATTTTGCTAGTAGTTAAGTAATTTAGTTTGGTTAATATCTCAACATTCAAAATTTGTAATAGTAATTTTGTTTGATTTTGTGTAAATTTCCTAATAAAATTATCATTGCTAACTTACACCTTCCCCGTGGGATCGATATTTGGGGCCTAAATAGAAAGTCCATTATTACTTGATAACGATATGTATACTTGCGTAGAATCTCATTATTAATTGCCTATAATTATATATATTTGACACAACTTACTTTTCATATAAGGATCAAGTTTTTGGCGCTGTAGTGGTGTCAACTTCATAAATCCTTACATATAAAAATCAGGATCATAGTGGGAAGGATGCTTTTTCATATAAGAAATCTTCATTACATAAACATAGTTAGTATATTAGTAGTAATTATTCAAAATTTCCATTTCCGTTTTGCTAATAGTTAAGTAATTTAGTTTAGTTAAATCTCAACATTTGAAATTAGTGATAGTGATTTCGTTTGATTTTCTGTAAATTTACTGTTAAATTTTATCATTGCTAACTTACACCTTCCCCGTGGGATCGATATTTGGGGCTTAAATAAAAAGTCCATTATTACTTGATAACGATACGTATACTTGCATAGAATCCCATTATTAATTGCTTATAATTATATATATTTTACAGAACTTAATTTTCATATAAGGATCAAGTTTTTGGCATTGTAGTGGTGTAAACTTCATAAATCCTTACATATAAAAATCAGGATCACCTTCCCCACGCAACGGCGCCAAAAACTTGATCCCAATTTTTTATATGTGTTCTCCAATTATGAACAAGAGCATATCATGGAATGTGTATTCCACCCCAGGGATATGGGCCGTGCAAGCCATTTGTGGAAGACTTATTTAGAACCTCAAAAGTGCATGTGGGGCAATGAAAGAATCACAATATAGTGTGGTTGTTGTTATAATTTTGCCAAAGACAGTGAAGGAATACTTTGTCACGATGAGGTTGATCCAATGTCAGGACTGATAAAGAGAATGATTAAATGAATGGTGGCCTGACAGATATTGCCCACAAATTGTGTGCTCAACAGCTGCATCATCAACATATATGAAGAGGGCGACTGTATTCCACCTCACATAGATCACCATGACATCGAGAGGCCCTTCTGCGCTGTGTTGTTCATTAACCAGTGCAACATAATGTTCAAGAAGGACCTCTGAATAGTTTTCCCAGGTGAATTCTGAGGCCCAGTAGAAATACCTTTACCGGTAGGTTCAGTCCTGGTGTTGAAAAGAAATGATGCAGATGTGGACAAGCACCGCATTTCAGTAGTACCTTACCAGAGAATCTCAATCACTTTCCGAAGAATGAGAAAAGAAAAGAGGTCATTCAAGTACGTATCAAATCTAGACCTCTAGAGCTTGTAGCCTCTTGTATTGTAAGCTACATAGAGATAGCACACCTCTAATGCATATCTATATGAGATTCTACTTCTGACAATGGCTTAGAAGGTAATGTTATTACCTGTGTAGTTTACTGGGCAAACCCAGATGGTGGTAATTTTGAGAAATGTTACGAAAATTCAAAATGATCACTTGAAGTTACAGTGTCTAATTTTTCTTTCAGAAGATTGATGTCAAAAATCATTTTTGTGTATTCTTATATATATTGAATCACATGATGTACTTCTTTCAGTAGTTTAGTGGAAAGGGTTGTCACATTTGCCTTTAGTTTTTGTGCAGTTGACTATGAACGCCACTAAATTGAGTTTGTCTTGATTTAAAGAATGTTGAGCAAAGAATGATACAAACATAATGATAAACAAAATAAAATTAAAAGAAATTCAAAAGATGAAAGGAAAATAAAAAACAAATAAGAAATGAAATGAATTATGAAAACATCTAAGAATATGAAAACTAGAAAAAAAGAAATTATAGAAAGGAGAATCTCTTGAATTTTGAACTCTCACGAAATCTCACGGGCTTTCAACAATCTCTATGAATCCAAATCTTCTGCAAATCAATTTCTTATAAACTTTCACAAATTTCCATTGAATTCTCCAAAATCTTTTCTAAGTTAGAAAATAATTCTTGAACCCTTCCTTGTTAAACAAACTCTTATTTCGTGGTAGGTACCCAAATTCTGATTCTCATTCTGGGATTGGTACTCAAATTCCAATTCCCATGTCTAGATCAGTACCCAAATTCTGATTTCCTCCTTTTTCGAGATTGGTACCCAAATTTTGATTCTCATTTTGGGATTGGTACTCAAATTTCAATTCTCGTCTCGGGATCAGTACCCAAATTATGACTCCTTTCTTTTTTGAGTTGGGCACCCAAATTCTGATTCTCACCCTTCTGGGTTTGGTACTCAATATGCAATTCCCATCTCGGGATCAGTACCAAAAATATGATTCTCACCTTTTCGAGATAGATATAAGACTACCTTAAATGGAGTAAGGCATCATATTCTCACTTTTTTGAGATTAGTGTGAGGCCACCACAAATGGAGTAAGGCTTATGATTCTCATCCTTTAGGGATTGGTACTCAAATTCCAATTCCCATCTTGGGATCAGTACCCAAATTCTGATTCCCTCCTTTTTCGAGGTCGGTACCTAAATTCCGATTCTCACCCTTCCGGGGTTGGTACTCAAATTCCAATTTCCATCTCGAAATCAATACCAAAATTCTGATTCCCAACTTTCTGAGATAGGTATAAGACCACCTGAAATAGAGTAAGGCATTGCATTCTCATCTCTTTGAGATCGATGTGTGGCCACCTTAAATGGAGTGAGGCTTCTGATTCTCATCCTTTCATGGTGTTGACCTTACTTTTTACGAGGTCTAGTCTTCCTTAGAAGCCTAAGATCTAGCCATAGGATTTTCTAGTTGACTATTCGTAGAGGACTACTAAGGGAACCCTCTCTATTAGAAATTTCAAATGCCTCTTTGCTCTCTAGAAGTTCCACATGTTGGTTCTAACCTCTAGCACTTATTAGGTGGAGCCAACATGGGGGGAGCTCAAGGGGGGTCTCCATTGAACTGTTTGGCCTTAGGGTTAGCCCTGGGAGCTGTGGTCTTGGTCAATCTTGCACACACACACTTGAAACCCCTCACCTTCACTCACACTCTAAACCCTTAACAAAACAAGCTTAGCCTGCTTCACCACTCTTTTGGAAACACATATGGATGGTCCCCCAAACTCTTAGCCTCAGGCTAAGGTCTGGCTAAGACCAACACATGAAGGATCCAAAAAAGGCATTACCTTTGTCTTATGGCACCATAAGGGTGATTTTATGATTAGCAACTTCAATTAATCTCATCCTACCCAAATACCCAATTTTGGCCTTTTGCCCCAAAATTTTCCCAAAATTACCTAATTGCCCCAAAAACCCTAAATTTTAAATTTTTTCTGAAATCCTCAGATTTTGTTCAAAAATCAACCCAAACCATTTCAAATATCCCAAATTGCCCAAAACACCTCAAAATTGTTAAAATTGCCAAAATACCCCCTAACTTCACCAAATTTACCAAAATGCCCCTCATAGCCCAAAAATTCTCAAAACCTCCCAAATCATCTCAAACACTCCCAAAACCAATTCTAGCCATCCATTGGGCCCAATTTGACCAAATTGACCAATTTTGCCTAAAATCCCAATTTTACCACTAAAGGCCTAAGGTCTTCAAATCAATCCCACTTTCCACCAAATTGATTTAAAACTTCCCCAATTCTAAACCTAAATCAATTTTCATCATGTTTAAGACAAATTGAAACCTAAATCAAGCTCAATTGAACCCAATTTCAAACTCAAGTTCCAAGCCCAATTTAAACCCCAAATTTGACCATAAGCCAAAATCCATTAAAATTGAACTCTCTAACCCATTCAATTTCCCCAAATTTGACTCATAAACCCTTCACAACATTCCCTTAGACCATCTGAACCTTAAATTTACATTGACATAGCCTCAAGTCTAGCTCAAATCCAACTCAAACCAAAATTTCTAATTTTGCCCCAAACTTCAAATTCCTCCAAATTAAACCCCATAACCTTTCAATTTTCAACCCAATTATTTTCCAAATGTCTTGTAACAATAACCTACACCAAATTAACCATTTAACTGGGACAAGTTCAAGCTCTAGCCAAGTTCAAGCTCTAGCCAAGTTAAAGCCCAAGTCCAAGCCAAATCCTATATTTTGAATTCAAACCCTAAACCCACTTGAAGCCACTTGGTTCAGGCCAACTTGGACTATCACAGCTGACATTTTGACCTTAAGAACCAACCTAGATCTTCTTATCATACCCTAGAGGTTCCATGGACCAAGGGTCCCGTGACTTAGGGGATTTCATCTCATTTTTTGCCAAATGACCTAAGCTTGAGCTCAATCGATTAAACCCCCATCCTGATCACAATTAAACCTCCCCCTTGGCTCCTTAAGCCATCTAGCCACCTCCCCTGGTCTGGCCAGTCAGCCTAGTAACCAAAAAATCCAAAACTAAGAAACCTCCCCCATGTACCAAACCTAATTTGCACCCATCTAATGTGTCTCGTTTCTATTGGCTAATTGCGCCGCTCAGCCCTCCACATAAGCACAATTTTCCACCTCTTGGATTACCCTACTAGCCACCATGACCGCGGATATTTAAACTACCCCTCTCACAACCATGGGGTGAGTGTTGCCAATTGCTTAGGGAGAGTCCTCTTAATTGCTCACAGAGCTCCTTCCAATCTTCCTGAGTTCAACCCCACCATTTTTAGCCATTCAAACCCACTACCAAACACTAATTTTGAGTTCAAAATCCAGGGCCTTTTCTTTCACTCGATAAAACTTTACAAAACTTCAAATTAAACCACCCAAAAGCTTCCTCAGACTAAACGAGGAAGTTCCCCATCAAAACCCCTCTCTTTGGAGCTCTCCAACCCACTCCTATACCAAAGCTGCACCACCTGTTGGTCGAACTCCTACTCAGACCTTATAAAAGAGCAAGGTGACACTTCAATGAGGTTTGTTGGACTACATGGAAGTTTCCACAAGCACCCAATCAAGGCATCACCTCTTAGGCTAAGGTATGTTTAAAAATACCTAGTTTTAGGCTCAGTTCCACCAAATGTGAAGTAAACTTGTATTTCATACGTATGTAACCATATTGATCAGTTTTCCTTGACTAGATGAGGTTGTAGGAACAACCCCCATGCAATTTGGTTGAGTATCAAGCTATATCTTATGATTTTAGTGTGGATGGTTCTCAGTTTAGAACTGATGGGGATAATTAATGGATGTCGTCCATTCGCACGTGTATTGATCCAACGGTGGAGGAGAAGTCGGACAGAAGATCTGTTCATAAACAGTGGGACGTGTGGCACATTAAGGTGTAAAGCACAACGAATCAAAATGTGACACGTAGTCTTTTTCGTGCCACCGTAGGTTGGCATGGATGTTGCGTGGATAAGTAAAAAAATAAGGTATTTTTTATTTAGATTAATTCAGAAACTTTAAAAATTCTTACCTTGGTGTAGAGAAATCATAAAAATTAAATAAAAATACCCCTTGCTCAGTGAACACAGGAGAATATTATAGACCAAAAATAAAAATAATTTTGCTTGTATTTTATTTTTAATTAATTAAACACTCTTTGTCTTATTTTATTGTTAACCATGGCCTGAAATTTTAGGAGTTTGTTCCTCTCGCTAGTAAGGATGTTCTCTAAATTTTCCAAAGTCAGAGAACATCTCTAGCCATGAAACCCTAATTTTCAAGCATAGTTGCCTATTTTTGCTTAAAAGAATTATACAAATTAAAATTTAAGTCAAAAAAATATGAGATTTGATCTTAAAGGTTCCTTGTGGCGAAAGACCCTAGGAAATATAAAATGGATTTAAATAATAATGCAAATTGTTATAGTTAATTAAGTCATTTTAAATCATAAAAATTTAAATAAAAATAATACAATCCAAAAAATTGTAAAAATTTTTCCAAAGTATAAATAATGAGCATTTTAATTCTCTGTAAAAATTTAAAACCCATTTGATTTGATTTGATCACTGAAGTCTATTTTTCAAGTAAAATAGAATTTTTAGCAATAAAATAACTAATATAAAAAATATATAATTTGAAAAATTGTAAAAAATGCAGTTTTCTGAGCTCCTAGTGATCAAGAGTACCTAGGAAAAACAAAATTTATATTAAAATAAATTGTTTAATTTTTAGCTACTTTTTAAATTAAAAATATTTAGAAATAATTAAAGATTTCAAAAATATTAAAATGTCCAAAATAAAATTTTAATTGTTCTCTGATCACTTGGGACACTTTAAAGTATTTTTTTGATTTTTTTTCTTAATTAGTTATGTATTTTTAAATTTTAAAAATGTATTTTCTGTAATTTTCCATTAAAAGAATTATACTAAATAAAATAAAAATCACAAAAATAAAAAGTTTATTTCTTAGAGTTCTCTGGACTCAAAGAGATTTAATAAAAATATAAAAAGTAATTTTTTAAATTAAATTATATTTTCTATTCAATTAATAACTAAAAATTAATAAATAATTTTAATAACTAAAATATAATTCAAAAAATCATGAAATTTGGTCCAAGTGGTCCTCCAACCTACTTGAACCTCCAATAATTTTCCCATTGAAGAAACTTTACATTAATTAGTTAAATAAGTTAATATTGAAAATCTTATTTTAAGATAAAATAATTATATAAATTAAACAAAAGTTAGGAAAATCATTATTTTTCCTTTGATATTTTAATTGACCCTTGAGTGGGGTACTATAAAAATTTCAAATTCATTTGAATTGTATTTAATGAGTTATGAAGTGAAGAGCCCTAGCGGCAAAATGATAATTTTGGATTTTGACACCTTAATTAAATTTTAGTTTAATTCAAAGGGTAAATTGGTAATTTTGACCATAATAAACTCTTTTAGATGTTTGAAACATAATGGGTTAAGAGGTATAAACCCACTTTTCACTTTTTCATGATAAAGGTAAAACTCTAATTATATAAACTATTATGACTTGTAGGTTAATTCAATTGGATGATACTAAGGTAGTGTGCTTGAGCTAAGAAGATAATAACTTATTTATTTAAGGCTCCTAATTTATGATTAGATGATAAGTTTTTTTTAATGAAGATTGAATTTCATTTTATTTAAAATTTTGATTATTGCAAATCTACCTCGAGATTGGATTTAAGGGCTTAGTAGTGAGCTAGGCTTGATATTTAATTATGTTTAATGAGGTTTAGAAAAGAGGAGCACAATTAGTCTTGAACAACTCTAAACACTACAAGCCTGACCTTAGTGGTGGGCACAATATCGTTAATGACATGAACTTTCCCTAAGGGTACACACTTATATAACTCTTAAGTAAAATATCATGTGAATGTCTAAGTACCCCACTCTTGAGATAATTTAAATGTTAAGGTTCATTGAGCACAGGGTGTGTTAAATCATGAAAACCCAATTTAACTTAGGATGATTAAGAGAGCAATGTAATAAGTCTAAATGAACTCAAAATGGTTCAAAAGGTTCTAAAAGTTGTTTAGGGTTAGGTCCTAAATACTTTTATGATCATTTGGATATTTTGAAGGAAAATTGAACTTATTATTCTTTGTTCAAGAAAATAATCCATTAAAACTTTTAGAGACCCACCAAGTTATACATTGGGACCTGATAATTCACCTAAATCAATAAAAATACCCCACACTACTTTCCTACATTAATTGACCTAATGCTCAAGGATTTGAGTCTTCTCTAAGATATTTAAATCCTTGTGAGCAACTGGGGATATTTTTTTTTGCCACATATGGATCATCAGGCTTGCGTATGTCTGAGGAATAGGTGTCTAGGGCAATAACGATAATGTTAATGTGTGCTAAAATGAGGGATATGATGTGGGATTTTAGAATAGTATCTCCGACCTTAAGGATCTTTAATAAAAGAAGTGGATAATAACTGATTATACTATTTGATGATTCTTGAGAAGAAAATTACCCCCTGATATTCTTAGGTTTCCTACATTCCTGGCTCAATTAAAGTAATTAACCTATGGACTGCATCATTCAATAAAATATTTTAAACAGAAATCCCTTTTGCATGATAGAGTAAATTTTATATGCATGAAAACAAAATTTAAAAATTAAAAATTATAAAGGTCCACGTTTAATCACTTAGATCAAGGTTAGGACTACCCTTCATAGATTGTCGGGTTGGTAGCTCTCACTTAAGGTCAGGATGCACACAGTCCGGCCTGAGCGCCCACCTTTGCTAATTTATTACACCTAGTTCTGGTCTTTCATATGTGACTATGGGTTTTCTTTTACTTGTGTTTTACTATGACTCATTTTCTCGACCTCTTCCATACTGAATGTTCTCGGTTGCTTTCCCACAATTTCTTAAAATTTCTTGCAAATATAGTATGCTTTATGATGCTAATTATGCAGCGACAATAGAGGCCCAGGTACACTTTTATGTTTTATGAAATTTAATTTTATTTATTTACTTTATAGCACTTTCCTTACCTGCATTTATTTAATTTACCTGCAAAACATGTATTAAAACTAAAAATGACCAAATCTTTTTTTCAAAACTAAACAACATTTTTCAAGGCAACTAAACAATAATTTCATAATACCTCCTTTTGAATTTATGGGAGTCCCTCGGATGAGGTAACCTACGAGTGCTAACGAGATATCTCCAGTATAAATGAGCTTAACAACTCATTTAGACTAAGTAAATTCAAGAGAAAATATTGGTACCGAAATGAGGGAATCGTGGGATCCTAACCATGGTCGTTCTAATCAACTTTAACCCTCTCATAATACTTGAAAAACAACAAAACTTGTCACTTAAACACACCTGGTAAAACTTTTTTAACCTTTAGACCTTAGGAATGCTACTTCGAAGAGGAGCTTGGAGCTAAGTCCATGGGCAGCACGACAAGGATTTACAAAAGAACAACTTTGAGAGAGCAAGCGGATCTACAACAACAAATCTTTTTATTAGAAATAAATAACAAATCATAGGATTTTGAGGTTATTTGCTTAGTGCAACATAAATCACCCCTTATCTTTAGGCCTTTGCATAATCATATTGTGCAATCTAAGCCCTAACTCGCCTTAGGCTCTGAGGTGGTCCTTTGTTACGACATAAATCTTCCTATCTTATAGACAGTTTGTATGCCTGTGTAATGCAAATGTAAGCACTAATTAAAAAAATTGATAGGATAAAGTATTTAATAACATCTCTACAAAATTGAAGCCAAACTATAGGATAGCTTGGGAAGTCACTGAGGTTCTCCTAAGGATTCGTGGCATCCCCTAATTTTCTTCTTTTGGACTCCATAATAAATGTTTTGAATTTGAGCCTTTCACATTTTGATACTCATTTGTCTGACCTTAAAAGTTCTACCCTTTGAAATTCTTGAAGATAATATTTTCTTATCTAAATTTAGTGTTTTCTTAGGTGAGCTGAGTCATTTGATACGTAATTATCTATAGGGGCTTGTTCTTATAGAAAACTTTAGAGCCCAGCTTAAAATAAATCCTATCTAATCTTTCGTATAAGATAGGGGAAAATTTGTTGGTCAACATATATGGTTTTGCGGACTAAAACGGATGTTGTAGATTTTGTAGTAAATTTAATTGAGCCTTACTAGTAAGTAATATGTATATTCCTTGGGGTAGAATCATTACTTGTAGTGTTAAGCTCATTTATTTAAATTATCGTATATATAGGATTGGTTCGGTCTTGTATTTTTAAAATTAAAATATTACTTTCCAAAATTTATATATATATATATATATATATATATATATATATATATATATATATATATATATATATATA
>JXCR01073511.1:217638-246731 GCA_002079205.1 Phalaenopsis hybrid cultivar
ATATATATATATATATATATATATATATATATATATATATATATATATATATATATATATATATATATATATATATATATATATATATATTAGATTAAATTAAAAGTATTTTAAAACAACAACCTTCCCATGTTGACTGCCGACAATTTCTTGCGACTCCAGTGGGGATTAGTTCCACTTTTCTTCAATGATCAGATTATTTTGCATTCATGAAATGGCAGTTCATCTATGTCCCTCATAGCCCAAGCTACGATTCTTTCATTGGCATGTCTCGCTCATTTTCGTCTTGAGCGGGTATAGTCAACTCCTCATGGATTCTAGACCCTATATTTAAACGCCCCTAAACAGAGAGTTTCTAGGATCCTCCTACCTCCCAAATTGATTTGTACACCCAATAATTGTTAGCCTAGGAGCAGATCTATTAAAGTGAGTTCATTGCAAAGTCTGCTCTCTCCCTTTGGTTCGGATTGGGTCCTTTGCCTCTCCTTCTTTCTTTCTCGTGACTAGTTTGTTTCAAACAAATCACGCCAATTTTTTGCTTTCAAAACCTTTCCTCTAAAAATAACAAACAAATTGAAGCCTAATATAATTTGAAATTTTTACAACATAAATGAATTTAGATGAAATAAATAAAAACATGTTCGGATAATGTTTGTTGCAAGAGCTATTTTTTTCCAAAGATTGTTGTTGTAAAAGAAAGCATGGGATGAGATTGATGTTCTGAATCCTCTTTATAGAAAGAATCTCTGCACCAAAGTTAATTTTCTCCTTGGTCGTAAATAAGTGCAAGCTTTCCGGCGGAGCAGTCATCCATTTTGGACAAGGGTTCGACAATACCTTAGAGATGTTACTGTCGTCGTTCTAAGAACTAGGACAACTGAGACTATTGAGCTGATATTAGAGTTCAACTTGAAGTCAACCCAAGAGTTCCCACCCCTGAAGAGGGTTTTGGTAGAAAAGAATCTTGTTGTTTCTGTGAAGTTTGTTAGAGTTATAAGAAGTACCCCCAGGACAGTCATCACTACCCGAGTCGGTCAAGTCATCACTACGCCTATCATCATTCCTACCCCATTCAAAGGAAAGGGTGTTCAAGTGGATGATGAACCTATCATTGCGGAGGGTTCAAATTTCCCTGCAGCACCTTCTTTTTTTGAACTGGGGTCTAGCTCAAGGTCCATGCCTTTGATCAGAGCATAGAGGAGTAATAAGAATAGGAGAGTTGCCAAGATAAAAAAGTTGAAAGTTGTTGAGGATGTTGCCCCTACAGAAGTTGTAGAGGATGAGTTTAGATTGCCAGAGACTTCACTATTATTGGGAGGAAGAAGGTTCCACCCACTATATGTTGCCTAATATGAGGAAGATGCCAGAAAGATTGTTGTTACACCACCTCGACTTTTCCACTACGAGGGTCAAAGAGGTAAGAAGATCAAGATTACGCCAATGTCTTTATTACATACCATATTTGAGAGGCTAGCAATGAAGGAAGCATGTTCAACATCTAAAATTCTAAAAAATATGGGAAGAGTACTGGCTAAGGCCCAACTCGGAGAAAGGCTAGTTCCACAAGAGAAACCTCCTTCCCCGAGAAAGGGATCGAGTAGAGATGATGGATTGTCTACCATAGTATCTAGTCCTCATGTTAGGGTTCACACCACTCATCGATGTGTTGTTACCACCGACAAAACATCTGGCCCTAAGCCCTAAGCTACTGGCACTAAAAGAGATGGTATGGCATGCTAAAATTCTCAAGACAGTAACTACTTGTAGGACTGAAGTTAGAAATTTTGAAGAGGATCTCAAGCCTGAAGAGATCGTTATACCTCAGAGAAGAAGATTCATCAACTACCATAGAGGATCTTAAGAATATTAGAGGAAGTTCAATTGAGGTGACATTGAAAAATTTGAGGACAGATCTCAAGCAATTGTCCCAAGAAAGGAAGATTGATTCCAAGGAAGATTTGGTTGATTACATGGAAGAGGAATATACCAAAGTAAATGTGGTCGGGATCTGAGTGTCATAGTCTCTATAAGAGTCCTAAGAACTCATAAAAGGAGATGACCTAAATGCATTACAAAGGCTCATTCTGTAAAAAGATGAGATGGTTGGCCACAAGGAAAATAAGATGGAAGAGATTATGGCAACCATAGCCACGCTTCAAAGCCAGCCTCAACTGCCGAAGGAACCGCCAGCAGAAGTTGTCTAGATCATGGATGGAAGAAAAGAATTCACCTTCTTCAATAGAGAGGAGCAAACTAAGAAGAATTTTGTACAAAGTTTAATACCAAAAAAAGGTTTTCAAACTGGTGGTTGAACAGCAAGTGCTAGAGGCCCTAGCCCTATCCAAGCGAGGGGCATTAATTTTGAGGGGGAGACCTTATCTTTTACAGTTCAAGGTCATCCAATATCCTAAATGCTTTGTACCACCTCTGTGTAATACTTTCAATGGAGCATAAAACCCCTGACAGCATATTTCTTACTTTTGCGAGAGTTGTTGTAACGTGGGGGGTAGCTATGCATTGTTGTTCAGCTAGTTTGTAAAGAGCCTCTCTAAAGTTGCCTTTGACTAGTACGTTGAGTTGTCGAATGGATTGGTAAAAACATTAATAGAATTGGAAAACTTGTTTGTTAAGAGTTTTGTTGGGGCTTAACGCCACATCACCATTGACGATCTTTTAGTTGAGAAACAGTGACCATATGAGACATTGGTGGACTATATTCTATGATGGAGGAGTTGGTTCAGAAACAACATGCAATTGGGATTCTACTAAAGAGTATCCATGGCCTGATAGCATTTCTCCTCAAGGGTTTTACCATTAAGATGTTTGAGATATTACTTAACAAGGTCGACAGTCTTCAAGAAGAGGCAAAGCAGTTAAGTTTCCTAGAGAAGAGCAATAAGCAGAAACTGGTCAATACCTTCAAGAAAAAAATTGGAACTATCACTGTAGTTGATATAGGCAAGTAGCTGATGAAGATTCTGACAGAACGACCGCAGTAAATTTATTAAACACCACAGCAGCATGATTAACAGGCAACTCAGCAGAGGTATCACCCGACAGAAAGAAGACACACCTTGTCAGAGCTCTTGAGCAATGTATACCCTTTTAAAGAAGGAAAAGTGAGTAAGATGTTCCATAGCCTGATTAAGAGATCTGATTTCCAACTGTTCTGTGTCACAAGATGCTTGGGCATAAAATAGAGGACTGCTTCACTTTCAAGAATTGGCTCAAGGCCAACCTCAAGAAAGGGAACATAAAAATTCTAAAAGAGTACATGAAAGAACCTGAAAGAGGTTCTGTTAATGTCATGTCACTTAATCCTATTGTTCTAATTGACCCATATGCAGTTGATGATGGATGGAGTACAACCTGGGCAAAATCCTCGAGGAAGATGCTACATGAGATTCAGACAGCTTCAGTGTATTCTTTAGTCCAGAGTTCAAGACCTGCATAAACCTAGGACTTCAATATTTTTAGGACAAGATTAAAGAATATATGTTTCTTGGGAGATACAATATCCCTTCATTAAACACTTCTGGTAAGAAACATATAAGTCTCGCCTAGGCTAAGTATTTGAGAGAGCCTGGCAAACTTATAGATTTATGTTATTCCTAAGCTCAAGCTTAAGGTTTTAAAATATATTCCTTGGAAAGGAATTCTTTTTATTTAAAAGAGTTTTTGATTTAGTTTTGAAAATTTTTTCTTTATTTGAAAAGGATTTAATCTTTAATTTTTTCTTAAAAAAAAAGTGATTTTTGGAATTATCTCTTAAAATATTTGAATAAGCTTAAATAATTGGATGTGAACTGACATGGAGATTTAATTTGAAATCAAGAGATTTTAAGAGAAATAATTATTTTAAAAAGGACTCTCAAATAGAGACATCTTTTTTCTTTGGCTTGAGCTTTTCAACATTTCAAAACTAAGAATCATAGAGCTCTTATAATTAATGTAGAAGCCAATATTTTTTATGTGAATATATGTCTTGAAAGTTTATTATTTTAGATTGCATTTAATTATTTTAGAAAAGATTTTATTGTGAATTGTTTATACTTTTAAAATAATTTCATTTTTTAACATTTTTAATTTAATTANAGAGCGATAAGCAGAAACTGGTCAAAGCCTTCAAGAAAAAAACTGGAACTGTCACAGCGGTTGATAAAGGCAAGTAGCCGATGAAGATTCTGATTGAAAGACCGCAGTAAAGTTATTAAACACCACAGCAGCATGATTAACAGTCAACTCAGCAGAGGTATCACCCGACAGAAAGAAGACACACCTTGTCAGAGCTCTCGAGCAAAGTCTACCCTTTTAAAGAAGGAGAAGTGAGTAAGATGTTCCATAGCCTGATTAAGATATCTGATTTCTAATAGCTAGATCCCAGAAAGCTAGAAGAAGTGGGTAAGAAAGATCATCTGTTGTATTGTCTATGTCACAAGATGCTTGGGCATAAAATAGAGGACTACTTCAGTTTCAAGAATTGGCTAAAGGCCAACCTCAAGAAAGGGAACATAAAAATCCTAAAAGAGTACATGAAAGAACCTGAAAGAGGTTCTTTTAATGTCATTTCACCTGATCCTATTGTTCTGATTGGTCCATATGCAGTTGATGATGGATGGAGTACAACATGGGAAAAATCCTCGAGGAAGATGCTACATGAGATTCAGACAGCTTCGGTGTATTCTTCAGTCTAGAGTTCAAGACTTGCATAAACCTAGGACTTCAATATTTTTAGGACAAGATTAAAGAATATATGTTTCTTGGGAGATACAATATCCCTTCATTAAACACTTGTGCTAGGAAACATATAAGTCTTGCCTAGGCTAAGTATTTGAGAGAGCCTGACAAACTTATAGATTTATGTTATTCCTAAGCTCAAGCTTAAGGTTTTAAAATATATTCCTTGGAAACGAATTCTTTTTATTTAAAAGTGTTTTTGATTTAGTTTTGAAAAAAATTTCTTTATTTGAAAAGGATTTTCCTTAATCTTTAATTTTTTTTTTTTAAAAAAAGTTATTTTTGGAAATATCTCTTTAAATATTTGAATAAGCTTAAATAATTGGATGTGAACTAACATGGAGATTTAATTTGAAATCAAGATATTTTTTAAGAGAAATAATTATTTTAAAAAGGACTCTCAAAGAGAGGCATCATTTTTCTTTGGCTTGAGCTTTTCAACATTTCAAAACTAAGAATCATAGAGCTCTTATAATTAATGTAGAAGCCAACAGTTTTATGTGAATAATTATGTCTTGAAAATTTATTATTTTAGATTGCATTTAATTATTGTAGAAAAGATTTTATTGTGAATTGTTTATACTTTTAAAATAATTTCATGTTTTAACATTTTTAATTTAATTATAAATAAAAATATATTTCTCTTTCAAATATTTTAGTTTTTCCAACCTCTCCTTTTGCTTAACACGTAGAAAATTCAATCATCCTTCTTATTTATCTCAACCACACAAAAATTTCACCTAAAGCTATTCCTAGCTAAGGCCTTAGTGCTCATTAAATCCGAACATGCTTCATAGANAATTTAATTATAAATAAAAATAGATTTCTCTTTTAAATATTTTAGTTTTTCCAAACTCTCCTTTCGCTTAACACTTATAAAATTCAATCATCCTTCTTATTTATCTCAACCACACAAAAAGTTCACGTAAAGCTATTCCTAGCTAAAGCCCTTAGTGCTCCTTAAATCCCAACATGCTTCATAGAATAATTGAACATCATCGGGCAATCATTCACACATGCTAGAAAAATAAGTAAACATTCACTCAAGCAATTCATACAATCTATCACGTTTCATTAATCTCCTTCCCTCATATGTACATGTAGATCAAATTTATTTGAAAGGAAGAATTGGAAGAAACATAAACATAAAGTAAACTACCTATCACATAGAGGCTATCACATGAAGTAAACATATGACTGTCACATAAATTAAACATATTAAACATAGAAATATCACATGAAGTGAACATATAAGTAAATGTGGATTAACATATGTAAATATGCACAATTGATTTCTTTCCCCTTTTTTATTATTTTTAAAACATGATATTATTTTTAAGAAGCAATCATAGGGCTTCTCAGAATAACTTGCACGCATACATATAAGCTTACATTCGTACATATGTAAATAACTAATTACACATATCAACACACATATACACATGCATTAATACATATATTTCTACTTACATAACCATGCATTTGATAAACCAAGAATTTGTTTTGGAGATCAACTATGTTGTTGTTGTTTCTAATGAGAATGTTTATTTTTCTCTTACATTCAAATAATTACGGTATTCAAAAAAATATAATAGAATAATAGAAAGAGGTTCTACTACCAAAAAACATCACTATAATGCAACATACTCTAAGACATAAAAAAGTGATCAATTATTTAAAACATATAACTACAATAATGAGGACAACCACATCAACTAGCAAACTTAGAATGACATAGTCTTTAAGTCCTGACGATCAAGTCTTTAAGACAATCTCCTCTCCATGACAACATCCCTCCTGACCCGATCAATATACAAATCGAAGTTATCTATGCCATCAGATCCTAATGTGTTTTGTTTTTGGGACAACAGCAAAATCTCCTACCATAGCTACCTTCTCCTCTCGACTAGTAACCAACACACTACCTGTCGTGATATCAGCTTGCAACTCTTGAAATACTTGATGCTCTTAAATTCATCTTTCATATGATTATAATACATTGTCTTATGTTGAGAAAAAAATAAATATGTGAAAAAAAACAATAACAAAATATACAGTTCTACAACAAAAAATGAAAGGTAATTAGAACGTATCAATAAAAGTACAATGCAAATTCATACAATAATTTAGAAAATATAAACTTACACAACCAAAGTACAACTAAAATATGAGTTATCAATAATAAATCACTAGGTGATACTACATAAATATAGTTCATTTGTTCACCAAAGAATCAATGGTTTTTTCTCTTAACTGTGTCATCTCTGGCATGCCTTCTTCTTCATAAGTGTTATACTTTGTCGTACTGAGGTCCTCATCAAGCATTAAATGTCTGGTCTGATGTTGGTTAGCTTCCTCAGGCATGTAGGTAGGATCTTCATCTAAGACCTTGAAATAGAGATCATCTCAGAATGGATGCATATGTATTAAATTATGAAATTTTGTTGTTGCAATAACTATCTTCATATGTTTTTTGAAAAAGTATGTCGACATATCTCAAAGTATAGCCCACTTTGATTATTAATACACTGAATGCTCTCTAATGACACTCTATAATAACGTGTATCTTTTATTGAAGAGTTTATTCTTCCCCCTAATCACTTGGATGGTGTGCTCAAAATCAAGAAGGTGATACCTCATGTCTGGAATTGGTTTCAAGCTACCACATGTCTAGAATTGGTTTCAAGTTGCCCCATTACAATTGATAACCTTAATCGACTAAGTAATATTTTTATGAATAAAGACATCATTAGTTATTTCCTAACTTAGAAATATTCTATTGATCTCTAAAATGTACTAAATTTGAGGAGGCATTGGAAGTTTGTATTCACACTGTTGGGTTGCAAATTTTAAAATTCTACTATCGTGGGCACTCTCTACCTAGCCATGTAAAACAATTTTCTCCTCATTTTCAATGCATACTTCGAAATGTGTGCCTTCAATTACTCTGATGAAAGTTTTAAAAAAAAAAACTTATTTGACCATTTTTTCACATTTTTAAACTCAAACCAATCTAGAATATATAGAGATATGAATATCTTGATGAATTACATATATCTCAGATCCTTCCGTTTTTCTCACAGTTTTAGTGAAAACTTCAGGGTCAAGGGGTTTCATAATATTTTTGGACATTTTACCAAAGAGTAAACCTCAATATCGAAGTGCATGCTAATTGTCTAGAGGAAGTGTTGGAAACGATCAAAAGTGGCACAAATAGACTCATTGTGTAATAGAATAAAAGGTGTGGCGGGTAAAAATTGTCAGAATGTGAAGCGATAATATCCATGTAGACCATAGTTGTTCTACAATTCGTAGAGCATTTGCCCTAAAACCACATCAATAGAGAAATAGATAGGTGGAAGAATAGGTGAAGCGAGGGTAATATTGGGGACATATGGTAGTAAAATGTCATTTTCATTAGGGTAGTGAAGGGTTTTACAACCAAACACTGTGATTTCCGCAGAACGCATCGCCTCCACCGCTTTTCAATTTATTCAATTCTAAAGATGAATGGTAGCAAAAATAAAGTGAAAATTCAAGAGTCAAATGAATAAAAAAGCATTTCTAAAACGAAAAGCTATGAAACTGGAACCCTGAATGGGCTTTAAGTATAATCCAACATTTCAAACTTTCATGGATGGTCTTTAGTGCCTCTTATGACTATTGGTATTAATTTCATGTCAATTTAAAATTAATCATTTCAAAATGAAACCATATTATTATATTGTGGTTTCATTTTAATTTGATTAATTTTAAATTGACATGGAATTAATCCTAGTAGTCAAGAGAGACCCTAAAGACCATCCATGAAGGTTTGAAACTATGTTGAACTATTCTTAATTTATTATTACTATTTAATAACTTTTTAAAACATTAATCCAAACTAAAATTTGAATGCTACTAAAAATGTACTTATATCATCTTTATAGTAGTAGGTGAGATATGCACCCTAATAGGTCAAGAGTCTTAAGTGTAATAATTACTACCTTGAAGGGATCTCACTTGGTCTTATTACATAAAATTTTTAAATATGAGGTGAAATAAATAGCCTTATATTTTAAATTAAGTTTAGGGTTATATAAAAAAGTACTACTAACATAACTTTAATGGTATACTAGGGACTTGCATATTTTAAATTTTCTATGAACGAAAGAGGTTTGAATATACTTCAATTTATGATTTTGCTTAGAAAGGTCAACCAACTAACTCACCTAAGCTTCTTAAAATCATGTTGCATAGTTTCATGCTTTTAAAGGATTGGTACACTATTTTTCAATCAGAAAAATTAGTGAGTTTTATAACTCAACCCTAGCAATCGATCTGCCTGATTATGTGGTTTATGTAATCTACCTAGCTATTGTAAAAGTTTTTTTTATTGTTTAGTTTATTTAATTTAAATGCAAGTAAAATATTAAATTCATATAATGGAACTTCAATATGTATGTTTTTCCTCATTTTTCAGACCAATCATTTTCCTCCACTGAACTTTAGTTGAGATGGATGTTGGCCTGAAACTTAAAACAACCCTAAATGGAAAGAACTCAAATCATTGTTTTCTCTCCCGAAATTATCATATGCCTCAAAACATCACTTTGAAAATTGCATGAATTTTTTTAAAATTTAAAGACAAGGTAAAGAATTTTGATGATGATTTGAAATAATTTTTACATGAAAATGCATCAGTTCAAAGTTTTCATAAACGAACATTGCCCGAAACCCTAAAAATTATCATTTTTCTTCATGTGTTAATCTGATGATCTAAAGTAAATTTTGTAAGCTATTTAGTCTTTACAATCATATGTGAGGAGCATGCAAAGCAGCTTTGTAGTTTAACAGCACCATATTTACATAAAAATATGCACTTAAGGTTTCTATGCGAGAAAGTGGGACTACGTAAAAATTTTTCAATGGCTCATTATTTTGGTAAAAAAATGTTGCAATTAAATTTTTCTCATGTAAACCTTTCCAACGAGTCCTTCCAAGCTCAAATTAAACATTGTTTGGGCACCCGTTGAGCTGACGATAAATTGGAAAAAGAATACAGTAACTAAGAGAGAGAAAGGATAATTTGGTCAAAACCCCATCAAGACGAGCTCAAATCAAGTCCAGACTTCAACAAAAATTGTCTGGAACGTATGAATATACATTTTGATTAAATGAAATCTATTAAGATCTCCAGCTCGAAAACCTATCTTTCTTAGCTCTATTAGGGTTTGGGCCCACTTTGACCGATAATATCTCATTGAGAAGTTTGATCCATTCAAAACCACTTACACCATTGTACTCATGTTTTTCTCCATCAAATGATCTTAAATTTTCTTTAGACCAAATTGACCCTTGACCGACTCAGAACCTGCCTAAAATAGCTCGCCACTTCAAACGATGATAACCTTAGCTACAAATATCCTTTTTTTAAATGATTTGAACCATTTGATTCCTTTTTTTATCTTATTAGAAAAAAAATACAAAATTTCATATCTTGGTACCTTCCATAAAATCTTTAACTAAAATATTAAAAAAACTGCCTAAAATGGCCCACATGAGCCCTTTTGATCTCAGCACTCCATTTGACCACCCATCCAAGCCTTCTCCTTGCATCACCTCGTCAATCCATGTCCTCTCCTCTTATTGCCCACTTCATTAGCCATGAAGCCCCTTTCCAAATTAATTTTTCTCCAAAATTTTATCAGTTCTAGCCAAAATTGCCCCCCCCCCTCCTCCTCCTCCCATGAAAAAAATTAAAGCCAAGATTGAATATTTCCAATAAGAATCCCATAAAATTTTGAAATCTACTCCTCCCTTAACCCCTTGGCCAAAATTATAGCATCTATATTCCAAAAATTTTGAAATTCCTCCCCCTCCTTTCAAAAAATTTGAATCCTCCCCAATCTCCTCTTTTTTCTACCCAAAATTCATGTCTTCCTTCCAAATAAGCATCCTTATTTCCCCTTAAAACCAATCATAACCTCTTAGAAAAATTTCTCATCCCACCCCTACCTCTCAAAAATTATGAAAAATCTAGGCACTCCCATCAAGAAAACTGAAATCCCTCTCCTTCCCAAGTAAATTTCAAAAATTCATCTTTCCCTCTCATAACCCAAATTGAAAATCCTCTCCCCACCCTTCTCTTGGTCAAAAGATTCTCTACCCTCATTCCCTTGGCCAAAACCCCTTCTCTCTTCACCAAAACAAAGAGCATAAGAAACTTTCCAAAGCAAGGAGCAAAAATAAAGATGGGAAATTCAAAAGGTAAGGAGGTATGGCTTCTTTCGAGTTTTCCTATCCAATCTTGAATATCTCTTTATATTTTTGTAAGTTCCACTATTTTTTTTTAATTTCACAAGTCTCTTTAATATTTCATGTTGTACTTTCAAAGTTCACCATCCATTTTTTTAAGGTCTTCTATGTGTTGGCAGGTTCTATGTTATAATCTAAAAAAAATCACCATGCCTTCTTTTCAAAAATTCTTCATGAGATGTTTGTAACTTTTATCCTCCTTGGTAATTCTATGTATGTCTCATGATGAAAAGTTAGTTCTTATTTCATGTTTAAATATCCCATATCGCATCCTGTTAGTGGAATTTAATGAACAAATCCTACTAGTAATACTTCACTAGGTATTTCTATTACAAGATGATCCTACTCTTCCTTTCCCACTGTCAAAGATCATTCAGATTCTTCCATCACAGAGATGGTTCTTCTTTCACGTAATGGTGGCAAGATTTACCATTATGTTATATTTTGTGGAACCTCCTTATATTAAACTATTTGTTATGCTTATTAAAGTCATTCGATGAATTTTCCTAAATTCATGCGATCGTCAAAATCTGGTAAGTCCATCTTCACTCCAAAATTTTGGCTTCTTCTATGATATTCTCTGCCTAATCATTGATATAATTGTTCTTCACCACTTGAAACTACTTGATGGAAGGGATTCACTTTATCATCTTGATCCGATGAGTCACTCTTGTTGTTATGGGTGATCTCACCAAATTATCTCCTTTCTAAGACGGCAAGTCTCCATTGCATTTGGAGAATTTTTTGCTGCATAACCTCTATAGTAAGCTTCTAGACACCTATTTATGGATTTCTTCAAGGTGGCATTGTGTTCTTTTCTCTGGATCAAGGTTTCAACTAGTGTAGGGTTGTAGCTAAGAGGGTTGTTGAAGTTATTTTGATGGTAGGTGTCGGGGTTGATTTCTCATAAAGTTAGAGAGGATAAATTTAATATGTTATGGTTAGGTTAGGAATGACAATAGGAATGATTTAGGTATGGTAATTTTAAATAAATTTTGATTAGGCTTAGAAAACAAATCACTAAAAATTTTGGGTCTGCAAAGCTCTAATAAGGTATTTGGGAAGGGATTTAACATAGAGGTAGTTGTGGAATTGCAAAAGAAAGGTAACATATGAGCTTGACTGTGTTTAGAAGGGATTAAGGGGGTAAAGCTACTTTTGGACAGTAGGTTAGACATCATCGACGATTCAACCAGCAAACATTAAGGAATATTTTGAATCAATGATATTTGGGAAACGAGGAGGTTCCACCACTAGTTTCTACATTGATACAGATAGGCCACTTACAAGAGGAAGAAGGATATAACACTCTAAAGAGCATAACACAAAGAAAAGTCTCTCAAATTCATAAAATCAACAAAACTTAAAATTCAAAACCCAAATGCAGCATATATAAATTTTCTTAATAGAAAATAACCTAATTTGGAAATAGCAAAATAAAGAAATAAAAAAAAGGTAATATGAGGTAAGAGCCCTTGGGACCTGTGGGAGCCAAAAAAAAAAAGGAATGTTTTCCTACTACAGTCACAAACGGGGCGAAAATATCGTGGTTTACTCAACCCATGATTATGATGTGTCTGATTCCGCTGAACAAAAATTTTCATTGTCTCTCTTGTGATATCACCAAAATCCCCTACCAGGACAAGATCCAATCTCGTGATCATAGGAATGCACAAATTTCATGTTTGGGTTTTGTAGGGATGTCCCACGTCACTAATTTTAGCATACCATTCAGAATCATGGCTAATGATTTGAAATCAAAATCCTAGGCTCCTAAAGTGTCTTCTTAACACGAAAATAGTTAGGTTTGAACAAACAAATTTCACCTTTTAACAAAAGTACATTTTGAATCTCCTTTAAAAAAATAAAAATAACTACTTGCAAGTCATTGACAAAGAAAGATATCAATGTCCGATTAGAAAATTTCTTTTTCTCATATACTACATGACATCTGCTTTCAATTAGTATTGTAAATCAATGCATGAATGATCACATAAAGGAATACCTTGGTTTCGTATATATAGGATAACATACCTTAAATTGTCACAAAATACTATATCCTTCAATAAATTAGCAAATAGGAAAATTAAAATATTTACTAGTTTTGAATGAGCAAAGTTTATAACTGATGGTAAATTCAATTTTGGCTATCGCTCAACTGTATGGAAAGATTTAGTCACTTGTAGAGTTAAAATGTAGGCAATTGTTATCAGGAGCATTGAAGAAGCATTATTCAGTCTAATGGCCCAAGAAATTTATAAGGAAAAATGGCTTTAAAATTAAAAATCTTTTTTAAAAAACCAATGATAATGATGAGAATCAAATAGACTATTATAAAAATAAAAATAAAATAAAATAAAAAATATGTTAACAGTACCGCTAAGCATATGGCCCATCTTGATAAGAATAAATTGAACAAAAATTATTAAGGTGGCCTTCACTCCTACAAAATCCTAAGGTTTTAGTTGTGATCAAATTTAATTTCTAATTTACATTTTCATTTTCTCTTTGATTTTTAAAAACTTATTTTTTAAGCGATGTTTGGTTACAACCTGCTTTTGAGTTAAATAGTGTTTATCAGATTCAATAAATCCGAATTTATCAAAGCTTGTGCAATGAAGATGGAGTTCGCGAGCGACGACAGAGTAAATCCCTTAAATCCACCTACAATCGGATTCAGTAAATCCAAATTTACATCATAGAAGATACGGAACATGAGAAATAGAGTTGAAATGTGAGAAATTTTGATTTAACAAAGTGTTGACTTATTTATTTATTTATTTTGACTGAATTTACCTTAAATTCATGTCAAAATTTTATAAAAATTATGCCGCCAAACACTCCCCTTAGTGTGATTTTTACCTAATTTTGTTTTTAAAAGTAAATTAACATATTTTTTAGAACGCAAAAAATAATTTTGAAACATTTTGAGTGTTTTAAAAAATAATCATATCTTATTCAAATATATCAAACATATTTAGCTTCAAATGAAAATATAAATTTAATAAAAAATTTTAATATAAAATATAAAGTAAAAAAGATCCCAAAAAACCTCTTAAATTGTTAACATTCTTGCTAGAGCCCTTTACTTAGAATTTTTATTCGGTACGTGTACCGCATGAAGGCCTGCATGGATTACCAAATAAAAAACAGTCACGTGGAATTCGATACCACATGGAGTTTCATCTTAAAAACTCGTCATATTTTGCCCTACCCGGCCCGAATCCCGCCAAAAAAAAGTGCCTTTTTGTCATTTTTGATTCCCGCCAATTGAAAAAAAGTGGCATTTTGTCTCTTTTAGGGTTTAGGGATTCGGTATATTCTCATTTTGTTGCCTCATATTTGCTGGACCTGGTTCGATGGAAATAATTTTTTACGAAGAAATGTTGTTGGAATCTCAAAATACTTGCGAGAAACAAAACAATGAGCTGGAATCTCAGAATATTTTCAAGAATAATGAGAATGAGCAGAGTTTAGATACGGCAGAAGGACATCGGCAGGTACGTTGAGAACTTGTTTGAATGCAGTTCTAGGTTTTAAGGAATAATTTTATTGTTAATGAAGTTTGCTCTGTTTTTAGATGACGTGTAACGCTAAGTCTCAGTTAGGTGGGATGTGGTGTTATTTAGGTAATATCACGGTGATACGTTGGTTATTTTTACAGTTGTTTTCCATTTTTGATTGTTCGTTATAATATTAGTTGGAGTTTGATGTTATTTTGGTAGTATCACAGTGTTATTTTAGTAGTATCATAATGTAATGTTATTGTCGTGGGGATTTGATGTTATTTTGGTAGTATCACAGTATTATTTTGGTAGTATCACAATGTAACGTTACTTTCGTGGGGATTTGGTGTTATTTTGGTAGTATCACAGTGTTATTAAGGTAATATTGGATCTGCTGACTTGGTTTTCTTTTATGAGGCTAGTAACATTTCTTAACGGCATTTGTTCAGCATGTTATATTGGCATTGCCATGGTGTTATTTAGGTTATATTATGGTATTATTATCGTGTTATTTATGGATTGTAGCCTTGTATTAATGATATTTAAATTTGCTGTCACCTGAGGCAGAGAAATTACTTCATGCAGTGGTCCACAACAAGAATGAAGCCTATGAACAGTATTATTTATATGCACACCATATTGGATTTACTGTGCGAAAGGAACACATTGGTTTCTGTCCGAATTCAAAGAAGCTTAAGACAAAGGACTTTGTTTGTGGTAAGGTCGATTTCAAGAAAGAGTTGAAGGACATTATCACGGTCAGGTTCGAAAGAGCAGACACAAGGACCAGTTGTCCAGCCATGATCCGATACTTCGTTGATTTAGAGGGCAACTGGTCGATAAAGAAATACATAGAAAGTCACAACCATCCATTAGCAGAGGATGGTGACAAGCATCTACTATGTTCCAGCAGAAAGATGTGCGACTTCAGTGTTGATATCCTCATATCAATGACAAAATCAGGGATTAGAACCAGTGATGCATTCAGATTCCTCGCTACTGAGGTCGGAGAAGTGGAGAATCTTGATTGCACAAAGTGAGATGCGTATAATTTCATACAAAGAGAGAGGAGTTCAAACTGAATTAGGGGATGTTAATTCTCTCATACAATTGCTCACTACTTGACAAGCGGAGGATCCAATGTTTGCGTGGGACTTCCAAATTGATGATGCGGGATGTTTGGTGAATTTTTTATGATGCGACGGGATGTCCAGGATTGATTAAGACTGTTTTGGGGATGTAATAATATTTGATACAAGTTATAGACTGAATAAATACAATTTATGTTGTGCTCCGATTGTTGGTGTGAATCACCACTAGCATAATGTTATATTTGGTGTTAGTTTTTTGTCAGATGAAATGATTGAATCATTCAATTGGTTATTCGAAGTTTTTATCTTTATAATGTATAACAAGCATCCAATAACAATATTCACTTACCAGAACCAAGCAATGTTTAAAGCCATTGAAGAGTGTCTTCCGCAAACCAGACATAGATTATGTCAATGGCACATTTACAAGAAGTTATCTTCAAAAGTTCATTGTAGCGTAGGTAGAAAGAGAGTTAATGATGTTTTTTTATAAATGCTTGAGCAAATATGACTCTGAAGTGAGTTTGAAGAAACTTAAGGTGAAATGATCGAGAAAGGAAAACTACACAAGAATGTTTGGTTGGATGAATTGTACTATATCTGACATAAGTGGTCAACCGCCTTCAATAAAGAAATTTTTGGAATGGGGATCCTATCAACGCAAAGAGGTGAGTCCACGAATAAGATTTGTCATGATGTCTCCAAGGCAACAAGCACCCTGACCAAATGTTTTTTGGGTCTTGAAAATGTCATCAAGGATTGGAGAAGAAATGAAAAGGATCAAAAATTTAAATGCCAATAATCTGCAATTTCTCCCACCGTTAAAAGCAGTCCCGTGTTGAGACAGGTTGCTACACTTTACACAAGGAAGTTATATTTAATGTTTGAAGCACAATTTCTACATGGGTTGTGTGGGCTTGCTGTGGAGTGCTCCACTACTATGGATTTAGAATTTCATATCCGAACTCTAGATAATAAGGACAGAGTCAGACCCTGGATTGTTAAATTGGACAGAGGTAATACTGATATTACCCGTAGTTGTAAAAATTTTGAAATGATAGGTTTATTATGTGCTCACGCTCTAAGGGTTCTTCAGCACAAAAATATTACAAAAATCCCTAATAAATATATATTACTTCGGTGGACTATTAATGTTAAAAGGGACATATATAGCAGTTATGGTTATGCAATTCGCAAGGTGCCAGAAATGTTGGCAAATTCTGCAAGTGGGCTCATCTATCTCAATCACATTCATAAATTTGCATACCAAATCGGCACCAGAACACGAGGCCATGAACTTGCCGAGAAGCTAGTGTTGGAGACATTTAATAAACTTAAAATCGATCTCAAAGCCGTTATGAGTGGACGAGACCATCCAAAAAAATCAAAATCAAAGAAGAAGAAGACACCCAGTAAAGAACGAAATGTGAATGATCCCATGAAGATGCGGCCAAAAGGAATATCCAATGCAAGGTTAAAGGGTACTGGGAAAAAATAAGAGATGCAAAAGTAAATGTTACCTAAAATATTAAGTTCTATTTTTTTTTATGAAAGATTGCTCGCTAACATGTAATGTTGTATATAGGAAAGGAGAAAGATAATGTTTCAAGTCATGATAACATTCCGGAATGCGATTCAAATTTATTTTCAATGGCAGGTCACTTTAGTCAGGTTGCGAAATCGATCCTTCTGAAATTTTGGCTACTCGATCTAGACTTTTTCCTGACATTTACTCATTAATAGTATCATTGTACAGGAATTTTCTCAAACACAACAAAGAGGGATATATACGAGCTTACTGATGGGCATACATGATAATATATAGATTATTTATTCAGGAGTTTTTATTGTTGCATTCAGGAATTTTCTCAAACACAACAAAGAGGGATATATACGAGCTTACTTATGGGCATACATGATAATATATAGACTATTTATTCAAGAGTTTTTATTGTTGTATTATTACTGTTTAAGTTGAAATAGAAATTTGTTTTACTATGGTTTTATTTAGGAGTTATTATGGCTGCATATTCCTATAAAACCAGCGCTCGTGATACGATTTACATGAATAAAACATGAATACAACCGTAAAGAAGCCAAAACACAACCGGCGTTGTTGCCGTAAGAAAGGTTTATTTCCGTCGATCCGCCTGGTTTCATTAGAATCTTTGGTGGCATATTCCAATAAAACCAGTGCTCGTGTAACGCTTTATATGAATAAAACCTGAACATGACCGTGAAGAAACCAAAATACAACCACCGCGGTTGTCGTAAGACAGGTTTATTATTGTCGATCTGTCTGGTTTCATTGGAATCTTTGGCAACATATTCCAATAAAACCAACGCTCATGAAACACTTTACACGAATAAAACTTGAAAACGACTGTAAAAATAGCTAAGTACAGTCAGTGCTCGTGAAACGCTTTACACGAATAACACCTGAACACGACCGTGAAGAAACCAAAATACAATCACCGCGGTTGCCGTAAGACAGGTTTATTTCTGCCGATCGTCTGGTTTCATTGGAATCTTTAGCAGCATATTCCAATAAAACCAGTGCTTGTGAAACGCTTTACACGAATAAAACCTTAACACGACCGTGAAGAAACCAAAACACAACCAGCGTTATTGCCATAAGACAGGTTTATTTCTGTCGTTCTGCCTGGTTTCATTGGAATCTTTGGCGGCATATACCAATAAAACCAGCGCTCGTGTAACACTTTATACGAATAAACCCTGAACACGACCGTAAAGAAACTAAAATGCAACCACCGCGGTTGCCGTAAGACAGGTTTATTGTCATCAATCCGCCTGGTTTCGTTGGAATCTTTGGTGGCATACTCCAATAAAACCTGAACACGACCGTGAAGAAACCAAAATACAACCAGCGCGGTATCTGTAAGACAGGTTTATTTCTGCCGATCTGCCTGGTTTCATTAGAATCTTTGGCGGTATATTCCAACAAAACCAGCGCTCCTGAAACGCTTTACATGAATAAAACCTGAACACGACCGTAAAGAAACCAAAATACAACCAGCGCGGTATCCGTAAGATGGGTTTATTTCTGCCAATCCATCTGGTTTCATTGGAATCTTTGACGGCATATTCCAATAAAACCAGCACTTGTGAAACTCTTTACATGAATAAAACCTGAACACGACCGTGAAGAAATCAAAATACAACCAGCGCGGTATCCATTAGACAAGTTTATTTTTGACGATCTGCCTTATTTCATTAGAATCTTTGACGACATATTCCAATAAACCAGCGCTTGTAAAACGCTTTACACGAATAAAACCTGAACACGACCATAAAAATACCTATGTACAACCAGCGCTCGTGAAACGCTTTACACGAATAAAACCTGAACATGACTGTAAAGAAACCAAAATACAACCAGCGTGGTAAATCTATTACAACAATATGAATACTACATAGGTAAAACAACAAAATAATGATAAATCCATATAACCAGACCAGCAATAGATTAATGTCTCATTTGTAATACAACCAAATGCAGATTTCATAAAATAAAGTCCACACATCAGTTTAATCTTTTTAATGGAGGAGATCCAAATGCACATTTCATATGTCAATTCAGCCTGAAATCTTGTCATTTCATCCTGCCACAATAGCTCCTTGCTTCAATCAACTGGGCTGGCCTCAACTAGTTTTTCAAAGTACTTGCAGACAAACATGTCACAGTCAATGTTGTTACTTTGAGTTGGTACGCCCTTAACCATTGTCAACCCTCATGATCCAGGTTTCCTCGTACCAAAACATAATCTAGCATCCGCTACAAACATCGTTATCTACAAAGGTGGGTGGCACATTTGTTATTGAATGACATAATTAGAATGTTATTGACATATTATGTAGTTTATGACTTACAACGCGCTTGCATACTGCCTTATGCATTTTGTTAGGTAATGAATCATATATTTTTTATTACTTATCCTTCATGTCAACAATCAACAATATCCAATGTTGGTTTTCAAGAATAGGAAACAAGATAATCTCAACATATTTCACCGCTTCCTTCGTAATGTGCGCAAAAACCATAAGTTGTCACCACCTTCCATTTTCTGATATTCCTGCATAAATTGACACACTTTAATATAATCATCGACTGCATAAAAAATTTTATGATGAACATTATTTTATTTGTATATATTATATAAAGAGGAAACATATAGATATCGCTGCAATGATGTTGAATTTTGAGTCTTCCTCCAATGAAGAATGAGGGCTATTGCATCCATCTAGTCATTCTCAATCTATCCATTGTACAAGACATCATCCATCATACCCCGGTCAATATAGATTGAACTATCCCTTAGGTGGACAATAAAGTCATTCCTGAAGGGTAAAAGTAATATATATATCACCTCACATTAATAAACTTGTGATGAAATGACCAATTGAATGTTACTACACATAAACAAAGCTATTGAAATATCAAATGAAATAGACTACATATAAGAAATTAATCCAAATTAGTTTAGAAATACCAATGTTTCAGATACGTCCACTGCAGGTGGTATCAGTGCATGTACTGGAGGTACATATACTACTAACTGTAAAGTTGTTTCAGTTATTGGTGAGGTGGCAGCAGTATCAGGTAGTTTTGGGGTGGCAGCAGTAGCAACAATTGGCTGATCTGAGGTGGAAGTATCAAGTATTTACTCTACAATCTCTGAAAATTCGTACATGTCTTTTCTAAAGAGCAGTAGTATCTTCATCAGTCATTGTTTCATTAGCAGACAATATCTTTTCAGCATCCTCTGATGTTTTCCTTTTTTTATATTCAAAGGGTGTGAAAGGGGAGCTCACAACCTTCTTCCTACGACTGCGTCGGCCTTCACCCTATGCAATAAGCTGGAAATCAACTGGGTGGGAGGCTAGGCAGTTTCCTCAACAGCATATGGTATTCCAACAGGAGAAGAGGGGGTTGGGAAAATTCCTCATCAACATGAGGGATTATAACAGCAGTAGAGGGAGGCTGGGCAGAATGCTCATCAACATGTGGGATTCCAGCAGAAACAAGAGGGGAGGGGGGCTGGGCAGATTGATCTTCAGCATGTGTGACTACAACAGGAGGGGAGGGGGCTGGGCAGATACCTCTTCAACATGTGTGATTACAGCAGGAGGGGAGGGGACTGGGAGAATTCCTCAACAACATGTGGGATTCCTATAGGATGGGAGGGGTGTTGTCTATATTCCTCGACAGTATGTGGGATTACAACGGGAGATGAGGGGGACTGGGCATATGCTTCCTCTAGTACTATGCCTATATTAGCAGCGTCATTTTCATTTTTTTCAATTTTATTCTGCATTTTCAACATTTAGTCTTGCAGACCCAAAACTCCAATAGTAATTGTATTAAGAGTCCCTCGGAACTCCCTGAACCATTTCTTCTGTTCTTTAATAAGATCAATTAGTGCTTTAAGGTTCTTGTTCATTACATTGAAAATCGGTCCTGGGGCACTCTCCCCTTCAACAACTGGTCCCATATCAAATGGTACAGGAGGTTCTACTATAATTTCAAGCTGACGAATTTGACAAATATCAGGTAGTCCCTCATCTGGATTGGCCAAAAATTTTAGTTCCTCCTCTTATAGGTCCAAGAATTTAACATTGACCTGCAAGACATTTTAGGATACAAAAACCTTAATCTCTAAACACCAAAAATAAGTTATTTAACAACAGTGTAAATGACTAACATGTTCACTGGTCAGCTCTTAAAGGCCACATATATTTGCAAGGAGTTCAAGCTAACAGTTGTTAGTCATCTCAGTATCCTAGGTCTGGCCTCAGCATTGGCAGACGTTACCACAGATGTATGCTCAAAAACCCAGAGCTGCATAAAAGATACACAATATTCAGCATAAAAGATAATTAATAAACAGTAACAATGTTCAGGTTCTACAATATACTGACCGTAAGCAAATAAAGAAACCCATTTATGTATCCAATGGGATTGTTTCGCAATAATTTGATGGCCACTGCATTAATTTGCTCTATAAGAAAATTACAGAGCGCAGCTGGTCAATTAAATGAGGCAAAAGTCTCAATGTTCTCCCCAAAGTTGTTAAGACCTTCGGGTACACTAAAATTACTCGAGCAAAAAAATAGATTATATAACAAAAATTTTATAAACAATTTAGCAAAAGGGGCAGAAGACTCCCCTCTTGCAAAGTCCAAAAGATTGTTCCTCATCAGCTGGGCATCCACGCCACAAGACGGACGTTTACTCCAGTTTGGCACTACACCTCTATTTGGCATGTCAATTAGCAGGGCAACTTCATCGGGCAACAGCCATAACTCTTTCCCTCTAAATTTGAAAACTATTTTATCTTGCTGCCAACATTGCAAGATCTGAAGTGTCAAGACATTCTCTTCTGGATATGGAGGGAGGTCCAAGAACTATACAACATTCATTGCTTTGTTTCTCGTATCCTCGAATATTGAATGCCTCACCTTATCCAGCGCATCTCTAACCACAGATGGTCGGCATCTATAGCTCATTGATCGTGGGTTCAGAAACATATCAAAAATTAATATAACGCATCAAATATTAGGTGTTATTCTGGTGTGGTTGTATTATTATGGTGTTATTACGATATTATTATTGTAATATTTTAATGGTATTATTCACGTATTACTAAGGTATTATTATGGTAATATTGTGGTTATATTTCGATGATATTATTAAAGTTGTAGTATGGTATTATTAAGACTTTATTATGGTTATATTTTGAAGGTATTATCTTGTAATATTATTTCAATTTATTACGATATTATTTGAATTTATGGGATTATTACGATTTTATTTGACTTTATGGCATTATTAGGGTTTTATTTGACTTTATTATTTAGTATAAGTCAAGTTTTGTACACAAAAACTGTATTTTTATTAAAGGAACAGCATTTTATTTAAAAGAACTATATTTTATCACTGTAATAATCACTATTACCTTGAAGAACCATAGTATTAAAAGAAGAAAAAACAACCAAGAAACCCTAATAATCAATATTTAAAAGAACTGCATTTTATCACGGTATTATTTAGAAATGCATTTAAAAGAAGAACTGCATTTAGAAGAAAAAAAACAACCAAGAAAAAAAAATATTACCTTGCAGAACCCTCTTCAATAACCTTCTTCTTACGGTCATTGGTTTTCTTCTTGGACTGCATTCTTGACGGCTCATCTTCGGTTTCCATTGTCAATGGCTCTTCGGCCTCCATTGTCGTAGGGTTTTCTTCGATTTCCATCTCAAAAGGCTCGGCTTCCATCTTGATTAGCTGAACTCTAACGGTGAACTGAGGAATGTACTTCGACCGGCGAATGAAGACTCGAAACCCTAAACAGATGGCGGATGGCAAAAGAGGTGGTGAGCCTATCGTTTTTCCTCTGGAGTTCTTTTTCGATAGACATTCCGTATTTTGTTCGTTCAATTAATTCGGGAAGTATCGGGCGGGAGTACAGTCGAGTCCCACGTGATAAAGAAAATTTCAAAATTTCAAGGAACCCTCAAATATTACCATAATAAAACCATAGTAATACTCCACTAAATAAAAACATAATAAAGCAACAATAAAACCATGATAACACCACGGGGAACTGAAAAATTATCGCGAAGCTAATCACATTAATGCCACCACAATAAGATTCGAATAATACCATAATACAATCATAATAATACATCACCTCGATGTTAATAAACAGATAAGTTAATAATACGCCTATCACTCTGCAATAAAACAATATACTACATAACAAAAAATAGATAAATAATACTTGAATAATTCACTAATAATACCACAATATTACACCAAGTCGAATAAACATAAAGATACATATAACAATAACCACTGTTTAATACATAGTATGTGGCAAAGGGGAGGCCAGACCGTTGGCATGTAGATTCAGCTCCAGCTCTGTTTGTTAAGTTTGTGGCCAATGAGATTACTCATTGAGGGCTTGGTCAGGATCAGTGAAGAAGCTGGAAATTGTAATATATCTAATATTCATTTTAGTTGAAGGTAGAGTTTCTTGATTGCTCTGAGGTAATGAGATGGAGTTTTTTAATGATTCAGATAATCTTGATTGATAAGCAATCGAAAAATAATTCCCATATATGGTCAAAGGTTAATTGAGAGGAAGTTTCATGCTATTCGCACATCTAAAATTGATCGAGTTATATAATCTGATGACAATGCTAATGATGTGATTTGTATCAAGTAATTCAGGTAATGAGTTAGCTAAATTGTAGAAACATAATAAAATATTATTGCAAGTTATTTTGTTCTGCACTTCTTAACTTTCATGTGACTGGTGTTCCAACTGGTTCACCTGACGGAACACCATTCATATTAGGCTTAAGAAGTCCAGAACATCAAAACTTACAATTATATTTTATTCTGTTTCCACAATTTAGCAAACTCATTACAACTTACTTGATACAAATCACATCTTCAACATTGACATCATATTATATAACTCGATCAACTTTAGATGTGCGAACCGCCTGAAACTTCCTCTCAATCAACCTTTGATCATTGATGCGAATGATTTTTTGACTGCTTATCAATTAAGATTATATGAATCACTAAATAACTCCATCTCATTGCCTCCGAGAAATCAAGAAACTCTCCCTTAACTAAAATGAATATTATTTATATTACAATTTTCAACTTCTTCATGATGCTGACCAATCTCTCAATAAGTCAATAAATAACTATGTCTCAAAAATTGTACTGGCTTGTTCGCCTGTCTTCCTCCTTTCCTGCATTCAAAGACAAGTTATAGAAATACAAATAAGAAGACAATAGTAAAACAAGTGTGTCTATTAAAATAACAAAGACAATAACACCATAATCACACAACAATAAAACCATAAATCCCCAGCAAAAAAACTCTCTTCAACAGTACAATAGCATAACAATAAAATCATAATAATACAACAATAACCCCACAATAACACCAACATTCCTTATTAACAAAAATAACACGAAAATACTCTCAAGATAATATCGCGGTAACACTATAAACCATTACCTCAGCCTAAATGCAAGCATAACATAAACAGTTACAACGACAACAACTTCGAATAAAATGAAAATCACTAAAGTAAAAATCTGATAAACCCAGAGAAACAAATTGTTAAACATAAGCAATAATATGTCAGAATTATACCTCAGATAAAAAACTAAAGTAATACGATTAAATCAACTAATTAAACCTCCGATAAACCCTGACAAATGCCAGAAGTATCCATAAAATCAAAAAAATAAAACTCGCACAAGCCCTGGAACCCAAACCACAACAATCTCTTTAAGAGAAAAAGAACATTCTCCGTGAAGCTAAACTCACTTGGATCTGGATGTCCTTCGCGTTGTCTTCATCGAAAATATTCTGAATGAAACTAAACTCACACAAATCTGGAAGTGGTTGTCGTTCTCTTCGTCGGCAGAGCAATCTATTTCGGCAGCTCCAAACCCTAAAGTGCGAAAGTAAAATGGGGGAAAACCGGGAAAGGGCCTTATGCATTAAAACTTAGGGAAAAGGAGGATCGGGTCGGGTCAGGCATCAAAAAATAGAGTTTTTTAAATAAATTATAGCAGTGGGGCTTGATTACACGTGACAGCTTCTTATTGGATACCGTTTGCAGGCCTTCATGCGGTACACGTTCCGAATAAAAATTCCTTTACTTGAGGTCCTTAAGCGGAGTGAAACTCATATAGCTAATACTGGAAATCAACATCCAAATAACTCATAAAACCAAGGAAGCGAACTACTTTCCACGTAAAGGATGAAATTCAAGCAATGTCTTATGGTCAGATTTCTCATATTTCAGGGATCCATCTTTCAGCGCCTAGTGGAATGAGATGAGTTCCTTCTTCGGCACCAAAAGGTTTCGTGTTCGGAACTCCCCACCCTCAAAATAAATAATAAAAAATCTTATGATATTGATGGTATTGAATGATACTCAGATGTCGCCGCACATAATATTCACTCTAGGGAAAGATTGCAATTCTTATCACACAAGATTTCCTTTTATTTTAGCTTATAGTTACCGATGGAAACATCTGAAAAATTCGATCTCAATTCAAAATGAAATCATATTTCTCGGCCACTACGCATTCCATGCAAAAGAAAAAAAATTTTGAATGGCTCTTTACTGTTTTTTCCCTAATTATTTGTTTGCATACCTTGTCCTAAAATTGAAATTTATATTCCCTATAAATCATTGTGGATCGCCGTCATGCTGTCTTAATCGACCAACACCCTTTGTGGGTTCTGGGTTAACGCGCAGTTGGGCACCGTAACCCGGCTTCCGGCTCATCCCGCATCGCCAGTTCTGCTTACCAAAAATGACCCACTTGGAGAAAATATTGCATCCGCTATTTTTGCGGATGATGACATGAATCCAACCATGTAGGATGTTCAGACAATAATTTTTTTCAATTTCACACGAAAAATTTTGTGATTTAGGGCTTGAATTTTGGGAGCCTCGGTGAAAATTTCTTATGTTGGTACTCTGCTTACCGAGCAAAACATGCAAATATTAATATTTATGATAATTTTACAGAAAAGCGTCTGAGGAAATTTTTTGAGAGAGTTGAAGAAATTATTTAGGGATTCCAACGATAATAAGATGACCGCCAACAGAATTTTGATTTTGAAGAGAAAAATCATTAGTGTTCCTCCGCTTCAAAATCGTGTTGGAAAACTTTCATCAACTTTAAAAGACCAAGAGAGAATCCTCTAGCTTATGCAAAGTTTGTTGCAACCGTATTTCGATTTGGATAATGTAGGCGTTGTTGTGAGCTTAGTTGTGCTCTTTCTGTAATCCCTGCCTAAGTTTATGCGTTTACTATTTTACATCCGTAAAAAACAGCATATTGATGTTTTCAATTAAACCAGACATTTTTTGATATCAGTTATATTATCGAGCCATGGAAAATCAATTTTTTTCTACTATTTGAAACTACTATATTTTCCTTTGTGTCATGTGCAGACTGCAGAAAATGATGCCAGCAATGCTTTTCCAGGGTATAAGATGAAGAAATGTTTCAGAGCTGAAGAAAATCAGAAATCATTCACGCCCCATGAAAGCACGGCTTAGTTATTAAAGCTTTTTTAAAATTAATTTATTTTTCTAATTTACGACCATGAAACAAATTCAAATTATTAAGTTTATACATAACTGACGATTATTTTGTTGAACTTTAATATATTTTGTTAATGACTTATTTTTAGTTTAAAAATATTTTAAACCTCTGATGTGATCTATAGTTTTAAAAAAAAAAAATTAAAAACTAATTTATGCCCTCGCTCACGCAGATTCTTTAGCACCGCCATCGCTAGAAATCAAATGCGTACACCTATCCCAAGAATAAGAATAATATGCTACTCATTTTCTTATGGACCATTTCGAACTACTTTTTCTTTTTTTTTTAATTTATTTTTTTATATTTTAACTTTAAACAAAACATTTTTGACATTTAATTAAAATGTATATTTTTAAAATACTTTAAACATCTAAAAATTATTTTTAATATTTTCTACATGAATATTTTTCTTTTAGAAACAAAACATAAAATTATATTAAAAACAAATTAAAGGGTTGTTGTTTAGGAATAGCATTATTTTATTATTTTATTATTTTATTATTTTATTATTTTATTATTTTCTATTTTTTATTTTTATTTTTATTTATTTCTATTTTAATGTTAAACAAAATATACTTATCTATTTGATTCAAAATTAATTATTTTAAATATTTTCAATATGTTAATTTATTTTCAGAAATAAAAATAGAACATATAAAACATACAATAATTAAAAATATTTTTAAAAATACAAGAAAAAAAAACAAAAAAAAATCACAAATAAGCCCTAAATAAATATATTTTAAAAACAGAATTAAAGTAGAAAACAAAGAATAATATTAATTTCAAAAAAGCCTTTAGTTTTTCAAATCTTAACAGCAATATAACTCAATAGCAATTAACATTTTTTTTTTTTTTTGGCTAGAAGAATGTTCAAACCCCGGCTCATTAGAATGCTTCATTTTGTTCCCAATTAATATCCTATACATACTTCCAGCACAGAAATTAAAACTGAAGTAATGTAGCCTCAGTACCACTGTTCGAAAGAACCATACACTCAAAACAGGAAAAAGCACATTTGGCAGAATAATACCAATAAAAAAGGGGGAGTAACAAAATTTTACAGAAATCAATAGAAAAGTTATCAGAATAAATAATTAACAACTCCTAAGAAGCCGAGAACAGCCAACTACACTCTAATCAAACTCTCTCGCAAACGCAAAGCTTGAAAATATTACCAATCAAAGAAGCCTGGCCCAGCCTTTGATATCAATTCCTTTCCAGCATCTTTACCCATTGCAACCATGTCATCAAGAGCATAAGGTCCTTTCCTTGAAGTCTCCAGAACTATTTGAAAAACAGAATATAGTGTTGCAAGCCAAAATTTAAGCAAAAAAATCAATCGAAATTACAGATTTGCTATAGGCCAAGGGCTCTTTTTGATGCTTCTAATTAGAAACTTAGGGCTTGTTTGGGCCACTTCTATAATTTATTTTTGTTTTTGTTTTTGTTTTTACTTTTATTTTAAATTAGTATTTTTTTTGCATGTGTTTATTTTTTTTTAAAACAAACAATTTGTTTTTAAAAACAGTTGTTTCAAGTTTTTTTTTTCTTTAAATAAAAAAACATAAACCAAAAGTAATCCCAAAAGGCCCCTTAGGTTTGGAAAAAAAAAAAATGAATTTTAAATTAAATTGATCAGTGGGATGTAATTAAAACTCAAATTAGATTTTAACTAAACAAATAACTTGAAATACCTCTAGTGAAAAGAAAAAATACTTTTTTAAAACAAAATTTCCAACAGCATACAGCCAAATGAGCCATAATGGCATTTACCTCGAGTTCCATCAGGAGAAGCTACTAAACCTCTGAAAAAACAGTTTNAAAAAAAAAACTTATTTGACCATTTTTTTCACATTTTTAAACTCAAACCAATCTAGAATATATAGAGATATGAATATCTTGATGTATTACATATATCTCGGATTAGTCTGTATTTCTCATAGTTTTAGTGAAAACTTCAGGGTCAAGGGGTTTCATAATATTTTTGGACATTTTTACCAAAGATTAAATCTCAATATCGAAGTACCTAATAATTTTCTAGAGGAAGTGTTGGAAATGATCAAAAATGGCACAAATAGACTCATTGTGTAATAGAATAAAAAGTGTGACAGGTAAAACTTCTCAGGATGTGAAGCGAGAATATCCATGTAAACCATAGTTTTTCTACAATTTTTAGAGAATTTGCCCTAAAACCACATCAATAGAGAAATAGATAGGTGGAAGAATAGGTGAAGCAAGGGTAACATTGGGGACATATGGCAGTAAAACGTCATTTTCATG
>JXCR01073511.1:252002-292601 GCA_002079205.1 Phalaenopsis hybrid cultivar
CTCGTTATTATTATTATTATTATTATTATTATTATTATTATTATTATTATTATTATTATTTTATTTTTTAGACCGGAAAACAAAATATCATGTTTCATCTAGACCCGGTTCAGACTCGCGGCTCTGAATGCGAAACCCGACGGTTTCTCAGCAAAAAAAAAATAATAATAATAATAAATGGTTCAAATCACATAAAGCTTAGAAACTTAATTTCAGCATGATCTCCAGTTTTATTTTGGATTAACAACGTCAAAAATCTAATGCCCCAAAATCAAAACATTTTTACAAAAACGGGCAATAAGAACGAACATTAACCTTAATATCTCAACCAAGATTTACGCATAAGTAGAGTGAAACAGAGTAAGTAAGGCAGAGGTTAATCAAGGCTCTGATACCAAATGTAAAATATTCTAAATATCATATTCGATTTATAAAATTAATTTTGAAATCGATAAGCGGAAACGAGATAGGATCATACATACCTCCAGGCATAACTTAAACGAACAGAGTTGACACTCACAACTCACACGACAAATTTTCTGTTATAGATCTTCTAAGCTTTTCTCACTCACAACTCGATGGTGCAAATAAAAATGAAGAGTAGCAAGCTTAGGGATCAAAACAACAAGCATCACATCTAATTTATAGTGCTCTGCCCATCACAGAATTCAATGGATGTTACCACATTATGGAATGTTACTAAATTCATGTGTTGAACTTAGACACTATAGGAACCACACTCTGAAAATTATTTCTTTTAAAAACACCAAGGAATTCCAACGGTTATCAAAATTAATTTGAGAATTCCAAAGGGTATTGAAATTAATTTGGGAATTCCAAAGGGTATTGAATTAAAAATAGAGTTTAATTAATTTGGGAATTCTAAAGAAACAAAATTTAATTCCATCATTAACTAATTTGGGAATCTTAAAGAAAAAATCCCAACAGTTCATACATAATAATTTTTTCAATTTCACACGAAAAATTTTGTGATTTAGGGCTTGATTTCTGGGAGCTTGGGTGAAAATTTATCTTGTGTTGGTACTGCTTACCGGGCAAAACGTGCAAATATTACTATTTATGATAATTTTACAGGAAAGCGTCTGAGGAAATTTTTTGAGAGTTGAAGAAATTATTTAGGGATTCCGTCGATAATAAGAATGAAAAATCTTCAGCTGAAGATGACCGCCAACAGAGTTTTGATTTTGAAGGGAAAAAGAATCATTAGTGTTCCTCCGCTTCAAAAATCGTGTTGTAAAACTTTCATCAACTTTAAAAGACCAAGAGAGAATCCTCTAGCTTATGCAAAGTTTGTTGTGAGCTTAGTTGTGCTCTTTCTGTAATCCCTGCCTAAGTTTATGCGTTTACTATTTTACATTCGTAAATAACAGCATATTGATGTTTTCAACTAAACCGGACATTTTTTTATATCAGTTATATTATCGAGCTATGGAAAATCAAATTTTTTCTACTTATTGAAATTAAAATATTTTCCTTTTTGTCATGTGCAGACTGCAGAAAATGATGCCAGCAATGCTTTTCCAGGGCATAAGATGAAGAAATGTTTCAGAGCTGAAGAAAATCAGAAATCATTCACGCCCAATGAAAGCACGCGTTAGTTATTAAAACTTCTTTAAAATTAATGTTTTTTTCTAATTTATGACCATGAAACAAATTCAAATTATTAAGTTTATACATTACTGACGATAATTTTGTTGAACAATAATATATTTTGTTAATGACTTATTTTTAGTTTAAAAATATTTTAAACCTCTGATGTGATCTATAGTCTTCAAAAAAAAATTAAAAACTAATTTATGCCCTCGCTCAAGCAAATTCTTTAGCTCCGCCATCGCTATTTCTTTTTTTTTTTTTATGACATTTTATTTTTATTTTAACTTTAAACAAAACATTTTTGACATTTAATTAAGATGTATATTTTTAAAACACTTTAAACATCTAAAAATTATTTTTAATATTGTCAACATGAATATTTTTCTTCCAGAAACAAAACATAAAATTATATTAAAAACAAATTAAAGGGTTGTTTAGGAATAGTATTATTTTATTGTTTTATTATTTTATTACTTTCTATTCTTTATTTTTATTTTGATTTATTTCTACTTTAATTTTAAACAAAATATATTTATCTATTTGATTCAAAATTAATTATTTTAAATACTTTCAATATGTTAATATGTTAATTTATTTTCAGAAATAAAAATAGAACATATAAAACATACAATAATTAAAAATATTTTTAAAAATATAAGAAAAAAACAAAAAAAAATCACAAATAAGCCCTAAATAAATATATTTTAAAAACAGAATAAAGGTAGAAAACAAAGAATAATATTAATTTCAAAAAAGCCCTTTAGTTTTTCAAATCTTAACAGCAATTTAACTCAATAGCAATTAACTTTTTTTTTTTTTTTTTTGGCAANGATCTATAGTCTTCAAAAAAATAATTAAAAACTAATTTATGCCCTCGCTCAAGCAAATTCTTTAGCTCCGCCATCGCTATTTCTTTTTTTTTTTTATGATATTTTATTTATATTTTAATTTTAAACAAAACATTTTTGACATTTAATTAAGCTGTATATTTTTAAAACGCTTTAAACATCTAAAAATTATTTTTAATATTTTCAACATGAATGTTCAAACCCCGGCTCATTAGAATGCTTCATTTTGTTCCCAATTAATATCCCATACATACTTCGAGCACATAAATTAAAACTGAAGTAATGTAGCCTCAGTGCCACTGTTCGAAAGAACCATACACTCAAAACAGGAAAAAGCACATTTGGCAGAATAATACCAATAAAAAAGGGGGAGTAACAAAATTTTACAGAAATCAATAGAAAAGTTATCAGAATAAATAAGTAACAACTCCTAAGAAGCCGAGAACCGCCAACTACACTCTAATCAAACTATCTCTCGCAAACGCAAAGCTTGAAAATATTACCAATCAAAGAAGCCTGGCCCAGCCTTTGATATCAATTCCTTTCCAGCATCTTTACCCATTGCAACCATGTCATCAAGAGCATAAGGTCCTTTCCTTGAAGTCTCCAGAACTATTTGAAAAACAGAATATAGTGTTGCAAGCCAAAATTTAAGCAAAAAAATCAATCGAAATTATAGATTTGCTATAGGCCAAGGGCTCTTTTTGATGCTTCTAATTAGAAACTTGGGGCTTATTTGGGGCCACTTCTATAATTTGTTTTTGTTTTTGTTTTTGCTTTTATTTTAAATTAGTATTTGTTTGCATGTGTTTATTTTTTTTTAAAACAAACAATTTGTTTTTAAAAACAGATGTTTCAAGGTTTTTTTTCTTTAAATAAAAAAACATAAATCGAAAGTAATCCCAAACAGCCCCTTAGGTTTGGAAAAAAAAATAAATTTTAAATTAAATTGATCAGTGGGATGTAATGAAAACTCAAATTAGATTTTAACTAGACAAATAACTTTAAATTCCTCTAGTGAAAAGAAAAAAATACTTTTTTAAAACAAAATTTCCAACAGCATACATCCAAATGAGCCATAATGACATTTACCTCGAGTTCCATCAGGAGAAGCTACTAAACCTCTGAAAAAACAGTTTCCATCTTCATCCCTGTGCGCATAGCCTGCAATTGGAGTTCGACAGGAGCCATCTAAGGTCTCTAGAAATGCCCTCTCACAAACAACGGCCAGTCTGGTTTCTTCATCATTTAGGCTACGTAGATAATTAGCCTGTCACATAAGAGAAATAGCATGTGCAGTTTATACCAAGAATGCCTAATTATCACCATTATGATCATTAGCCTTATACAAATTATTTGAGGTCACTAAACACTAATTTCTAATAATTATAATCACGTTCGTTCAACATCTACGTAGACAAATTACATGAGGTCACTAACCACTAATTTCTGGTAATTACAATTAAATTCGTTCAGCATCTACACAGACACTAATACATATATGTGTGTGTTTGTGTTTGACGTTAACAGTATGAATCCTCAATTTTGCATTGAGTATCGTTTTACGTGTTAAATCCATTCTTTTTGCAAATCATTTTAAAATTTTATCCTTATAAACCTTAAGTCTACCAATTTCTTTCTTCCTAATCTAACAAGCACACTTCAATGTAAATGTCAAAATCAAACATAGTTATCTTCAATAGATGTCATTAAATATTTTCTCATATTTAGCATTCGTTTATTTATCCTTCATAATTTTGTTACATGTCCAACTTGGCATTCTCATTTCTGTCAAATTCAACTTAGATGTAAATGACTTTCTATGGTTTGGCCTAATCAATATTTTATAGTATTTATGTTCGTGTTTAAGCATACATGATATTCTTTTCTTAAAAAACTTTTTTAAAACGTCCATGTTAACTATGAGGTCTTTACTATTTAAATTATCATACATATTTTTGTTATTCAATAGATCCAAGATACACTCTTATCACAACTAGTTATCACTTTATCTTGTAATAATATTAAAGGTTATTTTTCAACATCAAAGAATTGAAATTATATATCATAGACTTTGTCTTTATTTTACTAATTTTATGCCTCTACTTTATTAAATAATTCGTCCACTATTTTAAAATTTTCACTAATTTTAATGTAAGTCTGAAAAAAGAGGCTCCTTAAAACTTTAAAAAGGAAGAAATATCTAATCATCAGACATGAAAAGGAGTTGGATTAAAAGTCTATTAGTACAACAATTTTATGTTTCGGAGACAAAGTTCCCAGGAATGTATTAAAAAATAACTACTGAAAAATATTTGCAGGAAAAGTTTGCAGCTTTCTGAATGGCAAAACTTTTCAAAATGGTCTTTACTTGAAGCATCAACTCTTCGACCTTTTTATGAAGTTATATCTTTTAATGAGCATTTAAATGCTTATAATAAGTTAAGAATGGATTTGGCTAATATTAATAAAAGGAAAATAAAGGCTTGATTTTGTTGTGCTCTTCCATCCTCTTATGAGAAATTGAGAATAATGTTACTACATTGTAGATGAAAGAGAAATTATTTCAATTACTAAGGTGAAAAGCTCCTTATAGTTAAGTGATATAAAGAAGGAAATTTTTGGTGAGAACCAGTAAAAATATGAAAAAAGTTGGATGGATCAAAGTCAAAGCCTGAGAAAGAGGACCAATGAAACATTTGCAGGAAACATATACATTACGAATCTAAATACAGACTTAAAACTGAATAAATAGAAAAAAATAGATAATTTGAAAAGCAATTCTAGCTTTAAAAAATATAAATGAAAGACAATTCTAGCTTAAAGAAAATATAAATAACAAAAGAGCACACGTGTGAATATGAAATGGTATTGACAACTGTTGATCATTATTCATTTAACTAAGATTGGATTAAAGAGTAAAGTTGTTCATATTACATGACGCTGCATAAAGATTGACTCTCTTCTTTAAGATGCATTATCTATAGAATGTCTTAATAGGAAATAACAACACATGAAATTGTTGGTAAAGGCATATTTCATACCAAAACTCATGATAGATCCATATGAGCTTCTGGCGAGGTAGGATAAGTGTCAACACTGTAAAAGAATATTATAGCCTCGGCATTATTGGACTACTATTGCTAATGGCATTATTATATGTTTCTAAAGATTTCATGACTTAAACAATGCAAAGAAGCTCAGTAATATCTACTGCTTTCAGGACAGTAAAGTGGCAGATGTAACATTAGTTTCTTCCTCAAATGATTAAACTAAATTAGGAATGATTCTTAGCATTATCTGAACATTGTGCCTTCTAAAACATCAAATATGAAAGTCATCAATCGAAGTTCATTGGACCAACAGTATTGTGGACTAGTTTCCTCATTGTATTATCTGAAGCAGTTCTAAAATATGTATATAACTTGCAAATATTTATACTCCATCTATTGACAATAGATTCATGCCTCATGGATTCCTGTCAGTATTTGTTGAGTCAAAATATTTTGGGAGAGGTGTAGCTCGATCCTACCTATTATGTGCCAAAAGAGAGTAGTTTGAGCTTTCTTCCATGATAGGGAGCTATAAGTAATGCAATATATATAAGTGTTTTGGTCATGGTTATCATAATTTTGGAAGGACAATCACATGCGGCATCACATGATGGGCTAATATTAATAGCATGATGCTTATAAGGCCCAAATGAGGCCTCCAAGACCCAAATGAGACTGACAATAAAACTCTGATCTCTAGTAAAATTTTAAGGCTTTCAAATTTTGGTGGTACTTAAGTTAAATTCACGAAAATATATGCAAAGTAGTCAAAACCTTAGAAAACTATTAGTAATTTACCCCTGAAAGAATCACCAATAAAGACCAAACAAGTGATATCTGATGGCTATTTCTCAAGACAAGAACAATGACAAAAGTTTCGTCCATATCATCGTATAATCAAATTTTCACTAGACCTATTACAGAATAAACATGCAATTCTATGCAAAACAATAGCTCATATCCAGTAGAGAATTTTGACTTACAAATTGGTTCCATAATGCCAAATTTATAGAAAACATGTAAACAACTTTTTTCTTGCAGTACCTCGTATGCATTTGAAGTTCTGTATCCAATTTATCATGAATCAATACTAATAATTAGTAATCAAAGAAAGGACTACTAAAATACATTTATTTTACTTTCAAACATAGCTGATAGATAATCCACTTAAAACGGTAACCAACTTATGTGGAATACAATCACATGAAATAACTAATTATAACTTCCAAATTGACTTGAATTTAATGTGAAATATTCAGCAAAAATGCAGAGTCAGCAGAACCTACTTTGAATAGTTATTCATAATTATCAGTTTAATTGAAAGAGGTATTAGTTTTCTAGACTGTACCATCCTATCATCATTGCTTCTACAAGCGATCCCAATGGCGCCTTGAGCAATTGCTGGGAGCATTTCTTCTATAGACAGTATTGCTGTGACATTCTCCGTCATATTTAATCGTTTGAGCCCTGCCAATGCCAATAATGTGGCTTGAACCTTCCCTTCCTCAAGTTTCCTCAACCTTGTTTGTACATTGCCACGGAAGTTCACAACCTGAATAACACTAACACATTTCATATAGATGCAATTCCTGCAGCAATTATAAACAAGAAAGTAAAAACTAGAAAAAAAAATTAGTGCCACCTAGAAATATACAATAAGTACACAAATAGGAAAATGAGAGAATTAACATCATGGATGTAGTAGATAATTCAATAGGATCTAGATTTCCTGTGATTATCGAAACTGTACAGTAACTGAAGATGTATAAGGCGAACAAAAGAGTTTGAGTTTATCAATGTGGTAATTTACCTGTCGTTCCCACAGGCTTTAACAAGTTAGAACAAAAAATCAATAGAAGAGGTTGTCAATTCATCTACTTGTCATGTAAACAGTTAATGGAAAAGGTATATCCTCTGAGGAAGGTTATGACCTGCATTCTAAAGGAAATCATAATCTATAATTCCTTTTTCCCCCAAAAAACGTAGTTTAAAAAGCTGATAGACTAAAGAAATGATGAATACAGTCATGGAGATGGTTCATAATATGAATTTAAAGGGCACTTGCTGATTTTCAGTAATGTGATTAGTCTTAACAATGCGTTCTAACAAGTGAAGAAATCAACCTATCAAATAATCAGAATATTTCAAACATGTTTGCACATATTAGTCAATTTTTTTGCCAAAAGAAGATCATAAGAATTCTAAGGAAATTGTTAATCATTAAAAAGTTCAAAATGAGAAATANTAAAAACTAGAAAAAAAAATTAGTGCCGCCTAGAAATATACAATAAGTACATAAATGGGAAAATGAGAGATTTAACATCATGGATGTAGTAGATAATTCAATAGGATCTAGATTTCCTGTGATTATCGAAACTGTACAGTAACTGAAGATGTATAAGGCGGACAAAAGAGTTTAAGTTTATCAATGTGGTAATTTACCTGTAGTTCCCACAGGCTTTAACAAGTTAGAACAAAAAAATCAATAGAAGAGGTTGTCAATTCATCTACTTGTCATGTAAACAGTTAATGGAAAGGGTACATCCGCTGAGGAAGGTTATTACCTGCATTCTAAAGAAAATCATAATCTATATTCCTTTTTCCCCCAAAAAACGTAGTTTAAAAGACTGATAGACTATAGAAATGATGAATACAGGCATGGAGATGGTTCATAATATGAATTTAAAGGGCACTTGCTGATTTTCAGTAATGTGACTAGTCTTAACAATGCGTTCTAACAAGTGAAGAAATCAACCTATCAATAATGGAAAAGGTATATCCGCTGAGGAAGGTTATTACCTGCATTCTAAAGAAAATCATAATCTATAATTCCTTTCTCCCCCAAAAAACGTAGTTTAAAAGACTGATAGACTAGAGAAATGATGAATACAGGCATGGAGATGGTTCATNTAGACATAAGGCAGACTACAATTGTACACACCAAAAAAGAGGCATGTAATGATTTTGTAACTCTATAAAACTCACCTAAATTAAAAACAAAGATAAACCAACTCCAATTTCAAGTTCGCGTGTTCCCACACCCTAACTCGAAAGGAATTTTCCTATGCCACCACCAATGCATGAAATTTGACATAATATTTTACAGTTACCAGCCAAACTAACAGCAACTCCCAACCCTTTCCTTTTTCCTCCCAAATNATAATCAGAATAATTGAAACATGTTTGCACATATTAGTAAATTTTTTTGCCAAAAGATCATAAGAATTCTAAGGAAATTGTTAATCATTAAAAAGTTCAAAATGAGAAATATAAAAATATTTTGACGAATCTCATGCAGAAAAAATACATATTTCTGAAGCCAACATTCCTAGTCTCACGTCATAATCACAAAAGCTGAAGAAGACACAAGGCAGACTACAATTGTACACACCAAAACGAGGCATGTATTGATTTTGTGACTCTATAAAACTCACCTAAATTAAAAACAAAAATAAACCAACTCCAATTTCAAGTTGGCGTGTTCCCATACCCTAACTCGAAAGGAATTTTCCTATTCCACCACCAATGCATGAACTTTGACATAATATTTTACAGTTACCAGCCAAACTAACAGCAACTCCCAACCCTTTCCTTTTTCCTCCCAAATAGAACTTCCTCTTTAAAGTTTAAAAAGCTATGCCTGTTCTCTAAAAAAAAACCGTCAGCATGTGCACACTGGATTTCTCTGTTAAAACCAAAAATTGTTGTCATTCGAGCTTGGCTAAATATTTAATAACATCTGAACAAATCAGCTAAAGCTCGCCAACTTTCATCCTAACCCCATCACACAAACTAGATTGTGTAATTTACCAAGAATTACTACCACTTTTAAAGCATCGAAGTTAATGTCTATGGTATTCATAAACCAATAATATTACATATTTTCTTAACATAACTATATAAGAGAAATGCAAATCCTCCAAGATTAAATTTCAACAGGACATTTGGGCTATTTTCCGCCTGCAATTATAATGGACTCAATCAATGGTTAACTACGAACTTCCATAGTGTCCATTTGCATTATGGAGCCAGTAATCTGCATTCAAAAAATTGATTTTGAAAAGTACTTCATCCGTTTTCTAGAAAAAAGTATGTGACATTCATCTGATAGTACCAACCTTAGCATTCACCAGCGGACATTATACTAAATGAATGGTATGATATTTGAGGTGCTATTATCAAAGTAACGGGGATGGATGTTCGCGAGAAAAAGTAGCATATGCTAGATATGATTGGATATCCAGAAGGCCATAGTTGGCAAAATAATAGTGCAACTTATTAGTTTTAGCAAAGTTGTATGAGAGGTGCAAGATTTATAATTTTGCTATTCATTGTGTGGAATAAGCAAGATTTGGTTCTCCAGAAAATATAATATGGATATATACAGTTATTAAAAATTATTTGCCCTGTTCAGCAGTTATTCATATTTTTCAAAAAGACTGGCACGGATTGATGGAAGGTCAAACAAAGGCACCAGTCGCAAGTTTAACTCATGGCACATATAGTTATAAAGACCAAACAAAATGGAGGAAAACATTGCCACTGCTAGCATCTATCCATCTATTGGCACAAATAGCAACATTTCAAAAAATTTGTTGTAAATAATGCACATTGTAAATTTCAAACATCAAGTGCAGGACTTACTTTGAGGTTAGGATATCTGTAGAGTATTTGAGATTGTCTCCGTAGAGAAGCACTTCCAACAACACTTNTAAAAAAAAAAAACCGTCAGCATGTGTCAGTCAACTTTTCGTTGATTTGAAAAATATGAATATGAAAATAATTTTTAAAATTTAATTTAATATAAGACATATATAGTTTGGGTTTTGAAAGTAGTATGTTTTAATTTTCAAAAAAAAAAAGACCAAATGGATCTCATTCGTCCAATAATTTGCATAATCGTGTCCGATACCGCGAATACTACATCTTCCCGAAAGATAAGTGTAGACTTCGGCAATAGACTCAATCCTACAAATTAAGAAATTTGTGACATTCGTTTGGTCTGCGAACTTTTAATGTGTGACCGACAAGTTCTTCTATCAAATTAAAGATTAAATAAAGTTTATTTTACTTGGGTTTCAAGTTCCCTATAGAGTCAAGCGCCTATAGTTAATTACATCTCAAATGACTGAATCACTTGAGAAAACTCTCGATAGTAATCAGAGGTACTAGTCTTCAAGATTTCAAAGTTTAGACTTTCTTGATAGAACGTGAAAAAGCAAATGGAAGTGGCTCAAATATGAATAGTTATTTTAGGAGTCCAAAGGAAGGAACAGGTAGGGGATGTCATAGATTCTGAGGAGAAACCTCAGTGACTTCTCAGACTATCATACTGTGTGGCTGTGTTTTGGAGAAGATGTTATTTGAGTGTTCAATCCTGTCAATTTTATTATTTGGAACTTACACTTGCATAATAACTGCTTATGCAAATAGCCCTCAGAGATAAGAGGTTTTACGTCGTTCTTGACGACAACCTCGGAACCTACGGAGAATTAGGACTTACGTTGCACAACATGGTTGTGCAGGGGCCTAAAAGAGGGTGAGGGTTTACGTCGCTCTAGGCGAGCTACCTCAAAGTCCTATGGGTTGTTTAAACTAGAAAAGTTTAGTTGGTGTAGACTTATTTTGCTGTTGTAGAATGACGACCACCTCCACCTGTAGTCCGCTCCAAACTCCATATCGCGCTGCCCACGAAGTTGCTCCAAGTTCCTTGTCTTCGCGATGGTTCCAGAGTTTAAGTGCTTGAGAATGGGATTTATGTTTCACAGTTTTGATGTCAAAATTTAGTTTTGTTCTGTTTCAGTTTTGATTTTACATGCAGAATAAGCAAATTGCAAGTAAATAATAGGTACTTTGAAAAGTAAAATACGGTAAAGTAAAATAATGTAGATAAACTGTAAAAGTGCACCTGAGCATCTGCTGCTATTGCGTGATTAATATTGCGAGAGTAGTATGACTTGCGACAGATTTAAATAAACTCGCAAGAAAAATAAACAAGGAGAGAAAACCCAGCACGAAAGTCAGAAAAATGAGTCGTAAAAATCACGAGCAAAAGAAACTCTTAGCTACATATGAAAGATCAGGACTGGGTGTAAGACATTGGTAAAAGTGGGGGCCTCAAAGCTGGACTGTGTGCTTCCCGATCTTGAACAAGAGTTACCAGCCCGACAATCTACGGAAGGCAGTCATTAACCGCAAATCCAAGTGACTAGCCGTGGACCTTTATAAATTTTCATAGAAAGTTTTTCATGCAAAAGTTATTGTTCAGCCTTTTTTTTTTATGCAGAGTTCTTTTAACATGCAAAAGAAATTTTTATTTTTATTTTTGCAAATATTTTGTAAAGTCGCATAGTCCACAGACTAGTCACCCTAATCGTGCTAGAACTACTGACAACCTAAGAGTGTCGAAGGCAACGATCCCACCAAGAATCGACGAATAGCATCATGGATCATTTCCTCTCCCTTATTGAAGATCCTTGAGGTAGGAGATACTATTCTAAAAATCTCATTTCATATCCCTCGTTTAAGCACACATAAACAATGTCGTTATCTCCCTCGCCACTTAAACCCTAGACTTATCCTAGTCCAATGATTCATATGTGGCACCAACAAATTTCTCCAATTGCTAGGAGGATTTGAGTGTAATATCCAAGCTCAAATCCTGATGCACTGGGTTTCATTGTAGGTTAAGTCATTGCGGGAATTTCACTGTTGATTTAATTAAGGAAGCATGAATTACGTCTCGGTGCATCCTCATGTCTAGTGTCTTAATCAGTTTGTAAATCAGTCTCAAGTGCCTAGTTTCATTATTCATTCAAAAATTAGGTGGATGAACACTCACCTAGGATGTGTTCTTAAAATCTAGAAAGTCTATGCTGAGAATTAGGTAAATGGACTCACCTAGGGTATACTTCTAAAATCTAGAAGCCTATGCTAAAAATTAGATGGATTGACTCCCACATAGGGTGTGCTCCTAAAATCTAGAAGACTATACTTTAACTTGTGCTTAAAGTGATTTAAGTCATTCTACTTTCAATTAAGTGTTTTCCAACTAATCCTCAAATATTTCTAAGTGTCTTCCAAATAATTAAATCAGAAATTCTTATTTTTTGACTTAATCATTGTACAAAAATAACAAAATAAATAAAAGTAGAAGGTTGACACACTTCCAAAACTAATAAATCCAATGGGAAAATAGCAAGTGAATCAACCTAAAAGCACTTCAATTCTTTCAACAATTATAACTGAATTGACTCTCGAGGAAAGTGCTAAATTTGTTCCAAAAAAGTGTTTTGATCGGCCTGAAAGTTCTACAATTCAGAATAAAAAAAATGAAGCCCAAAAGCCACCAACTATACTCAAAAAGTGCAACCCAAAATATCTTTCAAAACAATAAATACAAATATCACAAATCAGCCCAAAAATCGGTACCTAAAGTGGTTCCCAAATAATGAAAGTATCGATCAAGGGCAGCCCCCAAACCTTCAAAAAATTACTAAAAATCGGCACCAAACATGGCATGTGAAGCCTCTAAAATTGCAGCAATTAAAACTTTCAAGGAGAATCATAAAGGTTCCCAAAGTATGTACGTTAATTGCTACACGTGTTTGCATATCAAAACCCAATTTCAGTGAAACGCATTTAAAGGGATTTTGCATGACCCAAATTTCGATGTTTACATACCTACCACATTGACTATGCAAGAGAAAGTGCATTCCGTGTTTAAAGGTTGAAATCGTAGTAAGCTTATGACATAAATGTAATTGGTAAAGTTGAGGCGTTAAAAATGTAAACAAGTAAGAGATAAATAGTATGTATGTAAGGATTGAAATTTTAGTGTTGGATATGTAAATACAGAAGGATTGTAATTACTTTATCTGAACATATTGCTTCATCCAGGCTACATAATACTTTCATACTTTCACAAACTTAAGAGCATGCACAGTAGTTAATTCTAAGGAACTCCATGGCATTGCAAAAAAAAAATGTAATTCTCAGCTATTTAAACAACATGCTTCAAACTTAATTACCATATTTAAAACTAAAGNTAGCCTTATTCAAATTATTTGAGGTCACTAAACACTAATTTCTAATAATTATGATCAGTTCCTTCAACATCTACATAGACAAATTATATGAGGTCACTAACCACTAATTTCTGGTAATTACAATTAAATTCGTTCAGCATCTAAACAGAATATATGTGTGTTTGTGTTTGACGTTAACAGTATGAATCCTCAATTTTGCATTGAGTATCATTTTATGTGTTAAATCCATTCTTTTTGCAAATCATTTTAAACTTCTATCCATATAAACCTCAAGTCTACCAATTTCTTTCTTCCTAATCTAACAAGCACACTTCAATGTAAATGTCAAAATCAAACATAGTTATCTTCAATAGATGTCATTAAATATTTTCTCATATTTAGCATTCGTTTATTTATCCTTCATAATTTTGTTACATGTCCAACTTGGCATTCTCATTTCTGTCAAATTCAACTTAGATGTAAATGACTTTTTATGGTTTGGCCTAATCGATATTTTATAGTATTTATGTTCGTGTTTAAGCATACATGATATTCTTTTATCATAAAAATTTTCTAAAACGTCCATGTTAACTATGAGGTCTTGACAATTTAAATTATCGTACATATTTTTGTTATTCAATAGATCCAAGATACACTCTTATCACAACTAGTCATCACTTTATTTTCTAATAATATTAAAGGTTATTTGTCAACATCAAAGAATTAAAATTATATATCATATACTTTGTCTTTATTTTACTAATTTTATGCCTCTACTTTTTTAAACAATTCGTCCACTATTTTAAAATTTTCACTAATTTTAATGTAAGTCTGAAAAAAAGAGGCTCCTTAAAACTTTAAAAAGGAAGAAATATCTAATCATCAGAAATGAAAAGGAGTTGGATTAGAAGTCTATTAGTACAACAATTTTATGTTTAGGAGACAAAGTTCCCAGGAATGTATTAGAAAATAACTACTGAAAAATATTTGCAGGAAAAGTTTGCAGCTTTCTGAATGGCAAAACTTTTCAAAATGGCCTTTACTTAAAGCATCAACTCTTCGACCTTTTTATGAAGTTTTATCTTTTAATGAGCATTTAAATGCTTATAATAAGCTAAGAATGGATTTGGCTAATATTACTAAAAGGAAAATAAAGGCTTGATTTTGTTGTGCTCTTTCATCCTCTTATGAGAAATTGAGAATAATGTTACTACATTGTAGATGAAAGAGAATATTTTTCAATTACTAGGGTGAAAAGCTCCTTATAGTTAAGTGATATAAAGAAGGAAATTTTTGGTGCGAACCAGTAAAAATATGAAAAAAGTTGGATAGATCAAAGTCAAAGCCTAAGAAAGAGGACCAATGAACCATTTGCAGGAAACATATACATTACGAATCTAAATACAGGCTTAAAACTAAAAAAATAGAAAAAAAGAGAATTTGAAAAGCAATTCTAGCTTTAAGAAAATATAAATGAAAGACAATTCTAGCTTAAAGAAAATATAAATAACAAAAGAGCACTAACAAAAGAGCACACGTGTGAATATGAAATGGCATTGACAACTGTTGATCATTATTTATTTAACTAAGATTGGATTAATGAGTAAAGTTGTTCATATTACATGACGCTGCATAAAGATCGACTCTCTTCTTTAAGATGCATTATCTATAGAATGTCTTAATAGGAAATAACTACACATAAAATTGTTGGTAAAGGCATATTTCATACCAAAACACATGATAGATCCATAAGAGCTTGTGGCGAGGTAGAATAAGTGTCAACACTGGAAAAGAATATTATAGCCTCGGCATTATTGGACTACTATTGCTAATGGCATTATTATATGTTTCTAAAGATTTCATGACTTAAACAATGCAAAGAAGCTCAGTAATATCTACTGCTTTCAGGACAGTAAAGTGGCAGATGTAACATTAGTTTCTTCCTCAAATGATTAAACTAAATTAGGAATGATTCTTAGCATTATCTGAACATCGTGCCTTCTAAAACATCAAATATGAAAGTCCTCAATCGAAGTTCATTGGACCAACAGTATTGTGGACTAGTTTCCTCATTGTATTATTTGAAGCATTTCTAAAATATGTATATAAATTGCAAATATTTATACTCCATCTATTGATAATAGATTCATGCCTCATGGATCCCTGTCAGTGTTTACTGAGTCAAAATATTTTGGGAGAGGTGTAGCTTGATCCTACCTATTATGTGTCAAAAGAGAGTAGTTTGAGCTTTCTTCCATTATAGGGAGCTATTAGTAATGCAATATATATAAGTGTTTTGGTCATGGTTATCATAATTTTGGAAGACAATCACATGCGGCAACACATGATGGGCTAATATTAATAGCATGATGCTTATAAGGACCAAATGAGGCCTCCAAGACCCAAATGAGACTGACAATAAAGCTCTGATCTCTAGTAAAATTTTAAGGCTTTCAAATTTTGGTGGTCCTTAAGTTAAATTCACGAACATATATGCAAAGTAGTCAACCTTAGAAAACTATTAGTAATTTACCCTTGAAAGAACCACCAATAAAGACCAAACAAGTGATATCTGATGGCTATTTCTCAAGACAAGAACAATGACAAAAGTTTCGTCCATATCATCGTATAATCAAATTTTTCACTAGACCTATTACAGAATAAACATGCAATTCTATGCAAAAACAACAGCTCGTATCCGGTAGAGAGTTTTGACTTACAAATTGGTTCCACAATGCCAAATTTATAGAAAACATGGAAACAACTTTTTTCTTGCAGTACCTCATATGCATTTGAAGTTCTGTATCCAATTTATCATGAATCAATACTAATAATTAGTAATCAAAGGAAGGACTACTAAAATACATTTATTTTACTTTGAAACATAGCTGATAGATAATCCACTTAAAACGGTAACCAACTTATGTGGAATATAATCACATGAAATAACTAATTATAACTTCCAAATTGACTTGAATTTAATGTGAAATATTCAGCAAAAATGCAGAGTCAGCAGAACCTACTTTGAATAGTTATTCATAATTATCAGTTTAATTGAAAGAGGTATTAGTTTTCTAGACTGTACCATCCTATCATCATTGCTTCTACAAGCGATCCCAATGGCGCCTTGAGCAATTGCTGGGAGCATTTCTTCTATAGACAGTATTGCCGTAACATTCTCCGTCATATTTAATCGTTTGAGCCCTGCCAATGCCAATAATGTTGCTTGAACCTTCCCTTCCTCAAGTTTCCTCAACCTTGTTTGTACATTGCCACGGAAGTTTACAACCTGAATAACACTAAACACATTTCATATAGATGCAATTCCTGCAGCAATAATAAACAAGAAAGTAAAAACTAGACAAAAAAATTAGTGCCACCTAGAAATATACAATAACTACATAAATGGGAAAATGAGAGATTTAACATCATGGATGTAGTACATAATTCAATAGGATCTAGATTTCCTGTGATTATCAAAAATGCAGTAACTGAAGATGTATAAGGCGAACAAAAGATTTTGAGTTTATCAATGTGGTAATTTACCTGTAGTTCCCACAGGCTTTAACAAGTTAGAACAAAAAATCAATAGAAGAGGTTGTCAATTCATCTACTTGTCATGTAAACAGTTAATGGAAAAGGTATATCCTCTGAGGAAGGTTATTACCTGCATTCTAAGGGAAATCATAATCAATAATTCCTTTTTCCCCCAAAAAACGTAGTTTAAAAGACTGATAGACTAGAGAAATGATGAATACAGGCATGGAGATGGTTCATAATATGAATTTAAAGGGCACTTGCTGATTTTCAGTAATGTGATTAGTCTTAACAATGCGTTCTAACAAGTGAAGAAATTAACCTATCAAATAATCAGAATATTTGAAACATGTTGCACATATTAGTCAATTTTTTGCCAAAAGAAGATCATAAGAATTCTAAGGAAATTGTTAATCATTAAAAAGTTCAAAATGAGAGATATAAAAATATTTTGACAAATCTCATGCAGAAAAAATACATATTTCTGAAGCCAACATTCCTAGTCTCACGTCATAAACACAAAAGCTGAAGATAGACATAAGGCAGACTACAATTGTACACACCAAAAAGAGGCATGTATTGATTTTGTGACTCTATAAAACTCACCTAAATTAAAAACAAAGATAAACCAACTTCAATTTCAAGTTCGCGTGTTCCCACACCCTAACTCGAAAGGAATTTTCCTATTCCACCACCAATGCATGAACTTTGACATAATATTTTACAGTTACCAGCCAAACTAACAGCAACTCCCAACCCTTTCCTTTTTCCTCCCAAATACAACTTCCTCTTTAAAGTTTAAAAAGCTATGCCTGTTGTCTAAAAAAAACCGTCAGCATGTGCACACTGGATTTCTCTGTTAAAACCAAAAATTGTTGCAGTACGAGCTTGGCTAAATATTTAATAACATCTGAACAAATCAGCTGAAGCTCGCCAACTTTCAGCCTAACCCCATCACACAAACTAGATTGTGTAATTTACCAAGAATTACTACCACTTTTAAAGCACCGAAGTTAATGTCTATGGTATTCATAAACCAATAATATTACATATTTTCTTTAAAATAACTATATAAGAGAAATGCAAATCCTCCAAGATTAAATTTCAACAGGGCATTTGGGCTATTTTCCGCCTGCAATTATAATGGACTCAATCAATGGTTAACTACGAACTTCCATAGTGTTCATTTGCATTATGGAGCCAGTAATCTACATTCAAAAAATTGATTTTGAAAAGTACTTCATCCTTTTTCTAGTAGCATTCACCAGCGGACATTATACTAAATGAATGGTATGATATTTGAGGTGCTATTATCAAAGTAACAGGGATGGATGTTCGCGGAAAAAGTAGCATATACTAGATATGATTGGATGTCCAGAAGGCCATAGTTGGCAAAATAATAGTGCAACTTATTAGTTTTAGCAAAGTTGTATGAGAGGTGCAAGATTTATAATTTTGCTATTCATTGTGTGGAATAAGCAAGATTTGGTTCTCCAGAAAAAATAATATGGATATATATGGTTATTAAAAATTATTTGCCCTGTTCAGCAGTTATTCATATTTTTCAAAAAGGCTGGCACGGATTGATGGAAGGTCAAACAAAGGCACCGGTCGCAAGTTTAATTCATGGCACATATAGTTATGAAGACCAAACAAAATGGAGGAAAACATTGCCACTGCTAGCATTTATCCATCTACTGGCACAAATAGCAACATTGCAAAAAAATTGTTGTAAATAATACACATTGTAAATTTCAAACATCAAGTGCAGGGCTTACTTTGAGGTTAGGATATCTGTAGAGTATTTGAGATTGTCTCCGTAGAGAAGCACTTCCAATAACACTTCCAGGTTGAAGTTCTGCAAGTGATTTTGCAATCAAAGATATGAATGCATCCCTTACATCTTCTCGAGGAAGATTGCAAGGCAATATTGTCCCATCAGGGAGATATGTTGGAACATCCTTCATCGAATGAACAGCAATGTCAATTTTACCCTCCAAGAGTGCCTCATCTATCTCTTTTGTGAATAAACCTTTGCCACCTATGTCAGCTAGTGGTTGATTGAGGATTTTATCTCCTGTGGTTTTAATTGTTATTATTTCTATAGCTCCTTCTTCAGCTAGCTCAGAGTGTGTTGCCAAAAGTTTGTCTCGTGTCTCAAAAGCCTGGGCAAGAGCTAATGGACTGTCCTAAACATAAATCAGAAAGAAACAACTCAAGCCAGCACAAGAAAATCAATTTATTAATAAAAATTCCAAAAACAAAGTGAATAGAAAATGAACAACTGATTACATTACGTCATGAAAATTAGTTTAGCATAATTTGAAGTTAAGATGACCACAATGGGAACACAGGAGTAGCTATATAGAGAATATGCATGTTTGTCTAAATACATGAACTGATGTTTTTTCAGCGCTTGCATCAAATTCATAATTCCATTAGACACATTAGCACCTTCTCTTTGAAAATTCGAAGTGAAAAGTTAGTAAACCTAAATTAAAACATAAGTCTTATTTAAATGAATTTTTGGGTCATCAAACAAAGTATTGCGCTAAAAGAAAATTAGTAATTCCACGGTTGCATGCAATATCAATTTGCCCAAATACCAAGTAGTCGATCAACAAGGAATATTTTCTGATAAATAGCTATTTTTGAATGCAATGTCATAGATATTAGTAGCGCTCAATAGGAAAGGATGGACAATCAGGATTCATAAAATAGACTCCAATTAATTGGGCAACTGATTGGGATAAGATTAATAATTATAGCCCTGTAAACCTTAGTCATTTATATTAGCCTTGCCACCAAAGTTTCAGAGAGCTTCAGGTAGGTAATTAAATCGTATAATCCAAACTTTGGTTTGCTTCCTATATTAAAAGAGATATTCTGCTTAAATTCATAGGGTGTGATGGCTACTTTCTAGAGAAGGAGATGGCTTCTATGCCATAAGGACGTGTACGAGTAGTTGGTTGAATCCAAAATGAAGTGGATGCTTAGACATGCATGTAAGTCGGTTTCATTGTGAACCACATAAGAATCCATATTTTCATTGCTCTTAATTTATATTTTGTCTATTTACTTAAATTGCATTGTTAAACATTTAAGTGATGACCTTTTGCAATTCATTTATATGTTATCATTCAATGACATACTTTTAGTTTATTACTCATACATTTTGCATATATCTTTACATTGCCATCATATAAAATGAACTTAAGCTCAATAACTTGATACTAGAGTTAAACCAAACAATTATAGAAAATAAATATTATTATTGAAAGCAAATATGTGCTTACAATCACACACACTTGAAAAAAAAATACAACAACAAGCACAAGCAGACATTGCTAAATATATCCAAAAGAGGTGGTCGATTTGGTGAGTGGATGGCAGGAGGATAATGACGAGGCAGTGGATGGTTGTAAGAGGCGGAAGGGGAAGTTATAGCAGGCTGCGGTGGGGAAAGAAGGAGGTTGGTCAGCCAAAAGACCGCAAACAGGCACTTATTGAAGGTCTGGAACAGCAGCAAAACAGCAAGGAACAGTTGTTCAAGGTGGTGGCAGTGAGCAGGAATGATGGCGACTGCGGCGGGGAATGTGAGGGACTGTAGTACAACAAAAGGGAGGGTTGTCCCGCGGCTGCGATAGCAAGGGGGGTGGATGGACAGCAAAGACAGGCAGATGGAATGAGTATCAGCAAAGTGGGAGGTGGCTAAAAGGGATGGAAATAGGTGGAGGAGGTAGTGGTTGACGGCCAGAGTTGTAGGAAGGCAGAAAGAATGTTGTCCGGTGGTTCCGACAACAAGGAAATGCAGAGGCGGAGGCGAAGAAGAGGGCATTGTTGCAGGGGATGGGAATTTAAGGATAAATACTCCCTCAGCAACGAGCAACAACCAAAGCACCACCCGCCTTTAAATACAACCCTAGAAAAGAAAACCGGGATGTCGACGGCTGCCCTGAACGGAAACATGACAAAAATTGCAATCTAAACTCTAATACAGTACATATAGGAAAGGACTAGAAATAAAGGATAAAAGGAAATGTGCTAAAAATTAGTAAGGAATCAAAAGAGGAGTTGCTCGGTTAAGCTCGCATGACCTGAATGCTGCATCTAATCGTCAGTTGCAAGAAATCCCCACGTCAATCTCTAGGGGTTAGTAGAGCTTCGACCTAATTCATCGCAGCTTATGTCTACACATTGAGGGTGGAGCTGTTGTAACTTCCCAAGGCTGATGATTCTTCGATTGCGCCCCTAGAAGCACTTGAATCTCACCGCATGTTGCACTATCTCCCAAAACACATGACAAGTTTTTCCCAATTACGAACAACCATCCATGTTGGTCCAACCTTCTTGGGTACACTATAGAACGCTCATCGGTGACCTCTCCATGTGTCATCTCCTCAATTTCATCCAATTGTTGTAGCACTCGACGATGCTTTCACCGTAACTCTTCCATGGTAAACTCCTGAGTAGGTTGTGGCAATTACCTTGACGGTGACGTGACTAGGGTTTGGGGCGGGTAGGTAGGAGTAGCCTTGTAGGGGTGATGCAAGGTGGGAAAGAAAATTTTTGAAGGAAAGTAGGGTTGAGTAGTGGTTGATGTTAGGAGTCATAAGATAAAACTAGGGTTAGACTAGCTCTAATACAAAATGATATTAGAGTTAACCTAAACAACAATGAAAAAAATAAATATTATTACCAAAAGTAAATACGCGATTACAGCCACACACATTTGAAAAATACAACAACAAACACAGCTAAATTTATCCAAAGGTGGTGGTCGATTTGGTAAGTGGACACCAGGAGGATGGTGACGAAGCAGTGGATGACTGTAGTAGCCAGAAGGGAAAGTTATGGTGGGTTGCGGTGAGGAAAGTGGAGGCTAGTCAGCCAAAAGACAACAAGCAATGGCTGGTTGGAGGGTTGGAACAGTAGCAAATAGTAAGGAATAACCATTGNGGGAATTCAAGCATAAATACTACCTCAGCAACGAGCAACAACCAAAGCACCACCCGCCTTTAAATACAACCCTAGAAAAGAAAATTGGGATGTCGACGGCTGCCCTGAACAGAAACATGATAAAAACTGCAATTTAAACCCTAATACAGTACATATAGGAAAGGACTAGAAATAAAGGATAAAAAGAAATGTGCTAAAAATTAGTAAGGAATCAAAAGAGGAGTTGTTCGGTTCAGCTCGCATGACCTGGATGCTGCGTCTAATCGTCAGTTACAAGAAATTCCCACGTCAATCTCTAGGGGTTAGTGGAGCTTCAACCTAATTCATCGTAGCTTATGTCTACACATTGAGGGTGGAGCTATTGTAACTTCCCAAGGCTAACGATTCTTCGATTGCGCCCCTAGAAGCACTTGAATCTCACTGCATGTTACACTGTCTCCCAAAACACGTGACAAGTTTTTCCCAATTACGAACAACCATCCATGTTGGTCCAACCTTCTTGGGCACACTATAGAACGCTCGTCGGTGACCTCTCCATGGTTCATCTCCTCAATTTCATCAAATTGTTGTAGCACTCGACGATGCTTTCACCGTAACTCTTCCATGGTAAACTCCTGAGCAGGTTGTGGCAATTTCCTTGACGGCGACATGATTAGGGTTTGGGGTGGTAGGTAGGAGGAGCTATGTAGGGGTGATGCAAAGTGGGAAAGAAAATTTTTAAAGGAAAGTAGGGTTGAGTAGTGGTTGATGTTAAGAGCCATAGGATAAAACTGGGGTTAGACTAGCTCTAATACAAAATGATATTAGAGTTAACATAAACAACAATGAAAAAAATAAATATTATTGCCGAAAGTAAATACGCGATTACAGCCACACACATTTGAAAAATACAACAACAAACACAGCTAAATTTATCCAAAGGTGGTGGTCGATTTGGTAAGTGGACACCAGGAGGATGGTGACAAAGCAGTGGATGACTGTAGTAGGCAGAAGGGAAAGTTATGGTGGGTTGCGGTAAGGAAAGGTGGAGGCTAGTCAGCTAAACGACAACAAGCAATGGCTGGTTAGAGGGTTGGAACAGTAGCAAATAGTAAGGAATAACCATTCGAGGTGGTAGCAGCAAGCGGGAATGACAGCAACAGTGGAGGAAAATGTGTGGGACTACGGGACAACAAAGGGACGGTTGTCTCGGGGCTGAGGTGGAAGGGGGGGGGGTTGAAGGTAAGAAGTGAATTGAAGGGATGGCAGCAAGGTGAGAGGTGGCAACAAGGTGGTTGGTGGCTGGAGTTGCAGGAAGATAGTAGGAGTACGGTCTGGTGGTTCTAGTGGCGAGGAAAGGTGGGACCAACATCGAGGGGATGGGAAGTCTGGGTAAATATTCCATCGGGAACGAGCTACAGCTAGAGCACCACTCAACTCTTTAAAGAAGATCACAACCTTAGATGAGCTATAGTCGGAGCACCACCCGCCTTGGTATACAGCCCTAGAAGATAGAAATCGGAACACCAACGGCTCTCCTGAACAGAGATATGACAAAAAAATGCAATCCAAACCCTAATACAGCACATATAGGAAATGACTAGAAAGAAAGGAAGGATAAAGGGAAATGTGCTAAAAATTGAAAAAAAATCAAAAGAGGAGACGCTAGATTCGATTTGCGCGACCCAAATGATGTGTCTGATCGTTGATTGCGGGAAATCGCACGTGTGGGAATGCAACCCACGTGCTCTTGGGTGTTGGACGCCTAGCATCAAAACTTTTCAAGGAATAGCTTTGCAATCATTTGAGGACACTGAAAAACTAAGATGTTTCTCACCATTAACGTCTTGTTTGCAATCGNAGCTGAAATGAATGGTAGCAAGGTAAGAAGTGGCTTAAAGGGATGGCAGCAAGGTGGTTGGAGGCTAAATTTGCAAGAAGATAGTAGGAGTAAGGTCTGGTGGTTCTGGTGGCGAGGAAAGGCGGTACCAACATCGAGAGAATGGTTGCAGGGGATGGGAAGCCGGGGTAAATATTCCATCGGGAACAAGCTACAGCTAGAGCACTACTTAACTCTTTGAAGAAGATCACAACCTCAGATGAGCTACAGCCGAAGCACCACCCGCCTTGGTATACAGCCCTAGAAGATAGAAATCGGAACACCAACGGCTCTCCTGAACAGAGATATGACAAAAAATGCAATCCAAACCCTAATACAACACATATAGGAAATGCTAGAAAGAAAAGAAGGATAAAGGAAAATGTGCTAAAAATTGAAAAAAATCAAAAGAGGAGACGCTAGGTTCGATTTGCGCGACCCAAATGCAGCGTCTGATCGTTGGTTGCGGGAAATCGCACGTGTGGGAATGCAATCCCGCGTACTCTTGGGTGTTCTACGCCTAGCATCAAAACTTTTCAAGGGATAGCTTTACAATCATTTGAGGACACTGAAAAACTAAGATGTTTCTCACCATTAACGTCTTGTTTGCAATCGTATCCATTCAATTATCATTCGACTCAATACATCATTCATTGTTGTTGTGGTGAGTCAATATATGCAATACTCAAAGTAAAAAAATGGTATGTTGTCCTATGAATCCTTAGATATATAAAAAAAATATCCAAGAAAACATATAATCTATCAAAAACAAAACCATCTAAAGATAAAAAAAAAAAAATTTGACACCTATTGTATGTGGTATCTATTGAGGATAGAAAAGCTACTTCTGGATATTGTGTCTTTCTTGCTGTAAATTTAGTGTCCTATAAATTTAAAAAAGCATATTGTTTTAGCTAGGTCTATTGATAAAGCTAAAAATAGGATCATAAATAATTTTGCAATCATATATTTTATAAGGAATCAAGCACATTGAAGTAGAATGTCATTTTATCGAGCATGCAATCCTCCTAAAAAAAAAAATCACAACAGACTCCAGTAAAGAACAATCAGTTGATATATCCACCAATTTTTTGGAGCCTCTATTTTGTTTTTCAATTTATGCAGTAAGTTTAAACTCTATATTCTATAATATATATGCTCTAACTTGAAGGGGAGTGTTAGTAGTGAAATTTTCTAGATCAGAAAGCGTTATATTAGAAGAATACCAAAATAGGAAAATATCTTTCTATATCTTCCAAACTGAGGGTATCTTCCTCCTTATTATTTTCCCTTTCTGAATTCATCATGATGCCTATACATTGGACCCTATAATCAATCACTAATATAAAAAAAAAATTCTTCTAACAAAACCAAACAAAAACCTAAGTCAAACACACAATGGAAAGCTACATAAATAAGGACAATTACCATACAAGAGAACTGAGAGCACTAAAAGCAATCAAATTTATGAGACCGACATGATGAAATGGAAATAATGAACCTGAAAGCTACAGCCAGAATTCATGAACAAACTAAAGCTGTAAATATTCAAGCAGACATCAAATTGGGCAAGAAGAAGAAGGAACATTGACCTTTCGAACTGCACAAAGACATTTAACAAGCACAGGTGAGGCTCATTCCTGATGTAGAGTCCCTACTATAAATACCAGTACAACAGATCATAAGACTCACAATATTGATTTTTTTTTTTATTCTATGGTTCAAACCACGGTTTTGTGAATGAAGACGGTGGGCAATGCAACTTGAGCTGTTGCATGTTGGGCTAACGAGACAAATGAGCTTCACAAGAGAAAACAATAGATGAATTGGCAAATCTTACCTCCCCCTGGTGCCGATTCTCACAAGAGAGACTTTTGCTTCAACCTCCTGCTCAGTGGCAAGGGCATTTCTGACGGCCGTAGCATTCCTCCGGCGAGGTCGGATCGACTGCGACCTCAAAGACAGAGCCGGGCGAGAAAGTGTAGAGTGGGAACAAGCGGCGAGAAGAGGGCTCCGGGTAGCGACGGTGATATCCATGCCTCCTGCACCGGAGACGTGGATTGACTGGGGGTGTTGATGGGGGATAGATCGTAGATCTAACAACAGATAATGTGATTTTCTTTTTTTCTCCTCTCTTGGTTTATTTAAATTTTTTAAGAATTTTCATGTTTACAATTATAGTTATTGCTTTTACTTTTATTTTTTTATTTATTATGTTTACTATCAATGTTCAATTGCAGATGTAGAAACTAAACGAATTTTCTTTCAAAGTACAATTGGCTTTATTTATTTAAACAAATTTTAATGAATCATTTAGTTTTTTGCATTTTTAATGAAGAGGTATGGTGATTGATTGTATTTTTTTAGATTTTTTTTCTTTATTATAAATATTTAGTACGATGTTTCAATGTTATTATATGCCCAAAAAGCAGCCATAAGCCGAGTTTAAGATAGTAGCCTTGTTTTGATAAGTTTAAGTTGTTCAAAGCCTTTTTAATAAACAAACATCACCATAAGGTTAAGCAATGTCACTCTAGAATTTAACAATTTTTCGAAAGCAGGCCAAGTCTTCAATGTCATTCACCGCAATTATGCACTTGAATTTGGCCAACCTTGGTAAACTCATCCAACTTTAGCAAAGTTGACTTATGAATTTACAAGAATTCAATGCTTGCTTGAACATGGACATGTACATTTAACATGATTGGAAAAGATATAGCCAGTCTTCATTAGGCATATTTCTTCATATTACTTGCATTAAATATAAAATTTCAAATTGTATTAAGCCTCATTCCCAACCTACAAATAAGGGTTCAAAAGGCAAGCTTAGGATATATCAAATTATTAGCAATTTTTTAAAAATAATGAAATCCCACAATTTTTCTCTTTCAGTTCTTTTTTTTTAGTGGCTCTTCTTCTCTTTGTTAATTAATCATTCTTGTGAGTAAAATATTAATATTGCCCATTGAAAAATTTGAATCCAACATTATTTTAAGTGTGTGAGTGTGAACTAAGGCAAATGATTGCAAACCAAACATTTGGCCAACAAGAAATGGAGCAGGAAGATTGGGAGAGATCAATTGAAATTGAAAACTATGACTTTAACCCAACATGTGGCTCGGGGAGTAAAAAGGAGCAAAATTGAGGAAATTTGGAGTCAAAATGAAGCTTTTCAGCATTCTGACGCCAGAACTGGCGCCAGAGGCGCCATTTTATAGAGAGTTGGCACCAAAGGCGCCAATAGGCACCATTTTATAGAGAATTGGCGCCAGAATCCAGAGAACAACGTAGAACTTGAATACACTAGAGCCAGAGGCGCCAGAGATGAATTAAGATGGAGTAAAGCTATTATTCACTATTTTTTAGCGGTTCTAGAAGGCTTCAATCAATTCAAACGCCCCACATAGTGATTCAATGTACCTAGACACTTTGGAAAAACTCTTGAATGAAGAGATATGTCTCTTGGATGAAGGGACTTGTCTCTTCATGTGAAGAGGTGTGCCTTTTGGGAAAAAGGAGAGAATTTTGAATTCTTTTTTAACAGAAGGCTGATGCCCAAATAAAAAAAGAGGAGCCTAGTGAGTTGCGTGAGGAGAGTCTAGATATGGTGTTAAAGGGGTATGAGAGAGAGTTGTGGAAGAAGAGAGGATTTTCTTCTAGAGTTGTAAAAGGAGAGGGAAGGTGAGAGATTTTTTCTTCATTACATTTCTAAGAGAGAATTGAGTGAGATTGTAAAGAGAGAAAGTGTTTTATGGGAACTTCAAGGGATTTGCTTGAGAAGGAGTGTTAGATAAGTTGTTTTGTTTCTTTTCTTTATTTTGTAAACTTGATTTTATATATATAATATATATTTTGTTGCATCTTTCTCATGAATTCTCAATAGACCTCTTTATTCTTCTCCTTACAATGAGATATGCTTTTCTGAAGAATTAATTTTGTTATGTAAGGTTTTAAATTTGAATAAATTGTGATAATTTGAACTTTGATCTTTATTTACTTTTCGATCTAGTCAATAGAAATGTTAAAATTTATTGAGAAATATAAGATTCGAAAGGGTTATGCAATAAGGTAAGAGTCACATTCAATTTCATGTGTGAGAATGTAGTCCATGGTGTTGAGAGTAAATAAATAAGAAAATATATTTCGATGGGCGTAGAATTGGAGATTTTAGGGTGATAGACTAAAATTCTTAATTTGGTCCAGTTGCTTGGAAACTAAAGTGAGATTGTTAGCCCTCATTTGAGGGAGAAGTGGGAGCTCTGAAGTGGCAGTTAGTTTCCTCACATCCTAATCACAGATTTAGGAACCAAACTCTGGATTATTCAATGTTATTTATGCACTCTTAAAAGGTAAAAAATAAGATTGCTCCTATTTTACGCAATACAATTATATATATATATATATATATATNGGATCGTAGATCTAACAACAGATAATGTGATTTTCTTTTTTTCTTTTTTTTCTTCTCTTGGTTTATTTAAATTTTTTAGGAATTTTCATGTTTACAATTATAGTTATTACTTTTACTTTTATTTTTTTATTTATTATGTTTACTATCAATGTTCAATTGCAGATGTTGAAACTAAACGAATTTTCTTTCAAGTACAATTGGCGTTATTTATTTAAACAAATTTTAATGATTGATTTAGTTTTTGCATTTTTAATGAAGAGGTATGGTGATTGATTGTATTTTTTTAGATTTTTTTTTTATTACAAATATTTAGTACAATGTTTCAATGTTATTATATGCCCAAAAAGCAGTCATAAGCCGAGTTCAAGATAGTAGCCTTGTTTTGATAAGTTTAAGTTGTTCAAAGCATTTTTAATAAACAAGCATTACCCTAAGGTTAAGCAAAGTCACTCTAGAATTTAACGATTTTTCGAATGCAGGCCAAGTCTTTAATGTTATTCACCGCAACTATGCACTTGAATTTGGCCAACCTTGGTAAACTCATCCAACTTTAGCAAAGTTGACTTATGAATTTACAAGAATTCAATGCTTGCTTGAACATGGACATGTACATTTAACATGATTGGAAAAGATATAGCCAGTCTTCATTAGGCATATTTCTTCATATTACTTGCATTAAATATAAAATTTCAAATTGTATTAAGCCTCATTCCCAACCTACAAATAAGGGTTCAAAGGGCAAGCTTAGGATATATCAAATTATTGGCAACTTTTTTAAAATAATGAAATCCCACAATTTTTCTCTTTCAGTTTTTTTTTTTTTTAATCGCTCTTCTTCTCTTTGTTAATTAATCATTCTTGTGAGTAAAATATTAATATTGCCCATGGAAAAATGTGAATCCAACATTATTTTAAGTGCAATGATTGTGAACTAAGGCAAATGATTGCAAACCAAACATTTGGCCTACAAGAAATGGAGCAACAAGATTGGGAGAGATCAATCGAAATTGAAAACTATGACTTCAACCCAACATGTGGTTCAGGGAGTAAAAAGGAGCAAAAAGGAAGAAATTTGGAATCAAAATGAAGCTTTTCAGCATTCTGACGTCAGAACTGGCGCCAGAGGCTCCATTTTATAGAAAACTGGCACCAAAGGGGCCAGCAATTGGCTCCAGAGGCACCATTTTATAGAGAATTGGCGCCAGAATCCAGAGAACAACGCAAAACTTCAATATACTGGAGCCANTTATAGAGAATTGGCGCCAGAATCCAGAGAACAACGCAAAACTTCAATATACTGGAGCCAGAGGCGCCAGAAAAGAATTAAGACAGAGTAAAGCGATTATTAACTATTTTTTAGCGGTTCTAGAAGGCTTCAATCAATTCAAACGCCCCATAGAGTGATTTAATGCACCTAGATACTTTGGAAAAACTCTTGACTGAAGAGATATGTCTCTTGGATGAAGGGACTTGTCTCTTGATGTGAAGAGGTGTGTCTTTTGGGAAAAAAAAGAGAATTTTGAATTATATTTTAACAGAAGGCTGGCGCCCAAATAAAGAAAGAGGAGCCTAGTGAGTCTTTCGTGAGGAGAGTCTAGAGATGTTGTTAAAGGGGTGTGAGAGAGAGTTGTGGAAGAAGAGAGGATTTTCTTCTAGAGTTGTAAAATGAGAGGGAATGTGAGAGATTTTTTCTTCATTACATTTCTAAGCGAGAATTGAGTGAGATTGTAAAAAGAGAAAGTGTTTTATGGGAACTTCAAGGGATTTGCTTAAGAAGGAGTGTTAGATAAGTTGTGTTGTTTCTTTTCTTTGTTTTGTAAACTTGTTTATATATATATAATCTATGTTTTGTTGCATCTTTCTCATGATTTCTCAGTAGACTTCTTTATTCTTCTCCCTACAATGAGATATGGTTTTGTGAAGAATTAATTTTGTTATGTAAGGTTTTAAATGTGAATAAATTGTGATAATTTGAACTTTGATCTTCATTTACTTTTCGTTCTGGTCAATTGAAACGTTAAAATTTATTGAGAAACATAAGATTCGAAAGGGTTATGCTTTCTACAACAAGGTAAAAGTCACATTCAATTTCATGTGCGAGAATGTAGTCCATGGTGTTGAGTGTAAATAAATAGGAAATTATATTTCGATGGGCGTAGAATTGGAGATTTTAGGGTGATAGACTAAAATCGTTAATTTGGTCCAGTTGTTTGGAAATTAAAGTGAGATTGTTAGCCCTCACTTGAGGGAGAAGTGGGAGCTCTGGAGTAGCAGCCAGTATCCTCACATCCTAACCATAAATTTAGGAACTAAATTTTGGATTATTCAATGTTATTTATGCACTCTCAGAAGGTAAAAAATAAGATTTCTCATATTTACACAATACAATTATATATATATTTTTAAAATGATTATAATTACTTCACAATCCATAAACTCATTGTAAAGGGGAAAGATGTTTTCTTAAATTTGAACTCTTCATTACAAAACTTTGTTTAGTCTTAGTAAGTTTAACTTTGAAGTTTGGAAAATAGTTTAGTTAACTTAGTTCTTTTAACTGCATTTCATTTAGTGTGCATTAAATTTACTTTAGATTTGTTTAGCTTACTTAAGTTTTTATAGTTTGAATATTGTGTTTGTCGTTATAACCATAAGAATTTCCAAATCCCTTTGGGATTGATACTTAGGAATCCATTAGAGCACTTTATTACTTGNTAGTTTAGTTAACTTACTTCTTTTAACTGCATTTCATTTAGCGTGCATTAAATTTACTTTAGATTTGTTTTGCTTACTTAAGTTTTTGTAGTTTGAATATTGTGTTTGTCATTATAACCATAAGAATTTCCAAATCCCTTTGGGATTGATACTTAGGAATCCATTAGAGCACTTTATTACTTGAGCGATGCGTATACTTGTATTATTAGTAAGGTTTGGCAGTTGAAAGATTTTTAAATATAAAACTATTTACACTAAAGTGATATTTTAGTAATTGAACTGCATATTTACTATTTGTGATGTTGTGTGTGTATTGCAGTATTAAAAGATATTACAACACACCACAAAAACCATGCATCAGATATGTATTTGTGATCTAAAGTATGGTTAAATTTGATAAAGTTTTGGTTGTTATCAATGAGTTAAGAAAACAATACTAGGTTCTCATCTTGATTTATTTATCTTGCACTATAGGTGGAGTTTTGGAGTAATTTTGATACTTGAGTTAATAAGTGGCTAGACTTGGAGAACACTTATAATGTGAAGAAATTTACTAGGAAGAAATTTATTTTGTGTTGACATGATTAACAAATAAAGATATTGGGAATAAGAATAAATAGCAAATATTGGCAAAATTTAAGGCTTATAAGCTCTTGAAAATAAAGTGAGTATCATTTTCCAAATGTTTCAATCCATATTATAAATTTAATTATAAATTATATCTTATTTATAAAAAGAAATTGATGTTTGAGCTTCGTTATTTTAAAGGATGATTTTTTTTTAGGGAATGCGAAATTGATTGGTTATGTAATAAGGATAATATTTTCATTAAAGCTTCTCATTTTTCATATTTTGTAAGATTGACAACTAAAAATGTTATAAATGAAAATAAGATTATATATAAATAATTTAAATATTAAGCCTTAATTTGGGCATTCAAACAAGTTCTTATTCATAGACTTATTCTTACTCAAGTATTTGATATTGTTCTTATGATAGGTCGGTTGTGCTAATTCAAATTATTCATACTCATTTTTATTCTAATCCATAAAGTTGAAATAAAAAAAAAAAAGTATTCCATTAATTGTGGGGTTATGGTCTCCAAGATGGTGTTGTTGGTGAGCCAAGTGTTATCTGTAGGTAGCCTATGCTNACGTATACTTGTATTATTAGTAAGGTTTGGCAGCTAAAAGATTTTAAAATATAAAACTATTTATACTAAAGTGATCTTTTTGTAATTGAACTGCATATTTATTATTTGTGATGTCGTGTGTGTAATGTAGATATTACAACACACCACAAAAACCATGCATCAGATATGTACTTGTGATCTAAAGTATGGTTAAATTTGATAAAGTTTCGGTTGTTATCAAAGAGTTAAGAAAACAACACTAGGTTCTCGTCTTGATTATTTATCTTGTACTATAGGTGGAGTTTTGGAGTAATTTTGATACTTGAGTTAATAAGTAGCTAGACTTGGAGAACACTTCTAATGTGAAGAAATATACTAGGAAGAAATTTATTTTGTGTTGACATGATTAACAAATAAATATATTGGGAATAAGAATAAATAGCAAATATTGGCAAAATTTAAGGCTTATAAGCTCTTGAAAATAAAGTGAGTAAACATTTTTCAATGCATATTATAAATTTAATTATAAATTAGATCTTATTTATAAAAAGAAATTGATGTTCGAGCTTCGTTATTTTAAAGGATGATTTTTTTAGGGAATGAGAATTTAATAAGGATAATATTTTCATTAAAGCTTCTCATTTTTCATATTTTTTAAGATTGAAAACTATAAATGTTATAAACGAAAATATGATTATATATAAATAATTTAAATATTAAGCCGTAATTTGGGCATTCAAACAAGTTCTTCTTCATAGACTTATTCTTACTCAAGTATTTGATATTGTTCTTATGATAGGCCGGTTGTGCTAATTCAAATTATTCATACTCATTTTTATTCTAATCCATATAGTTGAAAAAAAAAGTATTCCATTAATTGTGGGGTTATGGTCTCCAAGATGGTGTTGTTGGGGAGCCAAGTGTTTTCTGTAGGCAGCCTATGCTTCCAATAAATTAAATATTAAGCTCAATGGTTGGATTAATAATAGGGAATTCATTAGTAATTGTGTAGTTAATTTCTACAAATGAGAGCTTTTGTAAGTTGAGAAATATAGTTTGAGCTAAAAAAAGGATTTGATAAGAGCGGATTTACTAAATCTATATAATTGAATATTTTAATTTTAATAACAATAGTATGTTCATAACCAAATCAAGGCAGTAGAAATTAGATTTTATTTTCAACATTCCCTTGCAAGCAAATTTTTTAAATTGAGGTGTGTTACAACACTCAAAATGAATGCAAATCAAAATTGTAACTCTTATTAAATTACTTTGTTGAGTTATTACAGTTTTCTTTAGAAGCATATTAATCATTGCTTGAATTAATCTACTTTCTGACAATGTATGGAATTAAAGAATATATGAGATGGGAGTTTGGATATACCAATAGCTCATCTAGGGTTTTGGCTATATAATATTTTATAAGAAGATATTTTGATTGTTCTACAATAGTATTTGTATATGCAAACTCAGAGGTAAGAAAATAAAAGTTCAAATTTTCTAATTTTTGTCTTCCAACACATCTTATTACATTTTTTTAGTTTAATTAACTATCTTTGCTTGTCACGTTTTTTTGGTCATTAGTTTGAGGATAAAAGGAAAGTAAAATTTTTTTATTTATTTCTCAATAATTTTCATACTTGTTTAGAAATATGAAATAAACCAAACATCACTATCAGACATAATGGTTAAATGTTAGCCATGTAAATGTACAATTTTCTAAGAAAATATTAAATAAGAAGCATCATTAATTTTTTAATAGAGCAAAAATATGGATTAGCTTAAGGAATCAATCAACTAGCAGAAATATGTTATGATATTATTAAGCAATACAAGCAATCCTAGGAAAAATTGATCAAGAGATCCCCCCAAGCCCTATAAGAAACATACAACATGACAAATTTATTAGACTTTTATTTCGTGACACTGGCTTATTTATAGATCAAATATGGACACCGATTTTAAAACATCCTATTTAGGTGAAGTAAAGATGGTTTTAGCTTTTCTCAAATATACATCTTCCACATTGTAATTCAAAGATAAAACTTATTTGAAGTGCAGGGGCGGAACCACCCTCTTTTTCCAGGAGGAGGGCGGGAAGGCAAACTTATTATAAATTGTATTTAACTAACAAAAATAACACTTAATTCAAAAAAATCTTATACTTTATTATTATTGATTCATTAAATAATTAATTTTTTGTAAAATATGGGGGTAGAGGCGAACTTTTTATTAAAAGTATCTAATAAACAAAAATAACACTTAATTCAAACAATTTTAAATTTTATTATTATTAATTCATTAAATAATATTGACTTAATTTTTTATAAAAATATATAGTAGGAGTATGCAAATTAAAGTTTTCTTTACAAAAAAAACAAAGGGGCTTTTACATATATACCACCCCATTCTTAAGTATTTACATTTCTAATTTATGAACTTTACTTCTTACATTTATACAACCCAAATGTTTAATATAAGATTAAAAAAAAAAATCACTTTTAATTGTTTGGATACCACAATTTCAAATTTTATAAATTAAAATAAAACTTTCAATGTATAAATAAGGTGGTATGTATGTAAAAATTGAAGACTATATGCTAGATAAGTAAATCTATAAGAATTGAGTGTTATGTATGTAAATTTCCCAAAAATAAAAAATGAGTGGTCAAATATCCTTGGTCCAGGGAAAACTTTAATCCCACATTGGATTGAGTCTTTGCTTTGTTGTTATTTAAAAAAGTAGTCATGTTTAATGATACACCAAAAAAATATTCAATTTTACATATATATATTTAAGGATTATATTCAGAGATATTATATTTTAAAGAAAGATATACTAAGTCTAGGCATTTGGAGCTTAAAGGATGCAAAAAAATGAAATTTAGAGTCAAAAGGTGGCATTTTCAAAAATTGAACTGGTGTCTAGGCGTCGGAGCTGGCACCTCGGCACTGAAAACCAGAGAAGACAGCGCATAGGCGCCATAAACAATTTATATCTATCATTAAACATGAAAATATCTAATGCTAGTTCAAACAAATGTAAGAACTAGACAATTTAGACTAGTTCAAACAAATTAGACAAATCAACTTAAGTACATGGCTAACATCTCTCCCATGTACTCTTAGTTTCCAATTTAGACTAATTTTGAAGGGGTGCCTAAGGAGACTCTTGGGAAATTCGTCCCTACATTATAAAAGAGTGTTTTTTTATGTCAGAATTGAGGGGGGTGTGAGTACCAAAGTTGTGTGTGAGTGTGGCAAGTGTGTGGGAGAGTATCTCTAAGAGTTGTAAGAGGAGAAGGAAAGTGAGAGATTTCTTCTTTCTTACATTTCTAAGAAAGATTTGAGTGTTATTGTAAAGAGAGAAAGTGATTCAAAGGAACTTTAAGGGACTTGCTTGGGGAAGAGATTGATTTAAGTTACTTTACTTTTATTTCTTGTTTTGTAAACTTGTTTATATATATATATAATTCATATTTTATTGTATTTTTCTCATGAATTTTGAGTTGATTTGTTGGTCTTCTCCCTACAAAGAGATATGGTCATGTGAATAATCAAGATTGTTGTGCAATATTTTAATTTTATAACTGTGATGATTCAAACTTTGAACTTCATTTACTTTTTTATCTGATTAATTGAATTGTTAAAATTTATTGTGAAACAAACAATCCAAGAGGGCTATGCTTTCTACAACAAAGTAAGAATCACATTTAGTTTCATGGATAAAAATATAATACATGGGGCTGAGTGCAAATAAATAGAGAAATATTCATTGATGAGAGTAAAATTGGAGATTTTAGGGTGACAAACTAAAATCCCCAATTTGGTCCAGGTGTTTGGAAACTAAAGGGAGATGTTAGCCCTCGGGCGAGGGGAAAGTGGGAACTCTGGAGTGAGAGCTAGCATCTTCTCAGCCCAACCGTGTATTTAGCGACTAAACACTAGATTAACCAATGTTCTTTATCGCTTGTAAGAAGGATAAATAATATAATTGCTCCTATTTGGCACAATACAATTTTCTTTAAATTAATAATTCACAGATTATAACCTCGTTGTAAGGAGATAGATTATTTCTTAAATTTGAACTCTTCATCATAAAAACCTGGTTTAATTTTAGTAAATTTAGCTTTGAAGTTAAGAAATTAGTGTAGTAAACTTAGGTTCTTTAGTGGCATTAAACAAACTTTAACATGTTTTCTTACTTAAGCTTTCCATAGTTTAAATATTGTGCGTTTGCGTTATTACCCTAAAAATTTTCACCTCCCTGTGGAATCGATACTTCGAAATCCATTAGAGCCCTTCATTACTTGAGCGATGCACATACTTGCATTTGCAACCTAGCGATGATTTGAAATTGAAAACACACCTTAATTTACTAGGAGTGTTAGCTTTAAATATTTTGAAAGAGAACTATTTATACATAAGTAAATTTTATTGTGATTGATATGCATATGTTCAAGTATAGTTGTCGTGTGTATTGTAGCATTAAAAAAATTTATAATGCACACAAAAATCACGCATAAAGTTTTTTGTACCGTTGTCGGGAAGGCTGCGGTAAATTACTAAAAAGACTTTGTTTGAACTATAAATCTTATTTTAAAAAATAACACAAAATATAAAAACAAAAGTACAATATATATATATATNATCATGCATATTGTTTTTTGTATCGTTGTCGGGAAGGCTGCGATAAATTACTTCAAAGACTTTGTTTGAACTTTAAATCTTATTTAAAAAAATAACCAAAAATATAAAAATAAAAGTACAATATATAGACACACACACACACACACACACACACACACACACGCGAGCCTCTTCTGCATGTTAATAAAAACAGGATATTGAAGAAATTAAAAAACTATCAGTCTTTTTGCAACAAAAATAAAAAAAATTTGGATCTTCTAGAAACATTCTGTTCATTATCTATTGAGGAAGATAAGGAGCAATTAGTTTTAACTCATTTTAAAATAGAAGATTTCACGGGTGTGGCAGAAATTAGAGAATATGGGTGATTCTATCAATGAAAATTGGTTTATGAGTGTTGACCTCACCTTTGGTTGAGGTCTAGTCTTTCCTCTTTAGTAGCCTAGGGTCTAGCTATAGGACATTCCTGTTTACTATTTTTAGAGAACTATTAAAGAAACCCTCACCATTAGAAACTATAAACTATTCTTTGCTCAACTTGAAGTTCCACATATTGGTTCTAACCTATAACACTTAGTAGGTGGAGCCAAAATGATTGAGCTGAAGGGGAGTCCCCATAGGATTGTTTGGCCTTAAGGTTAACCCTGGGAGGTGTGGTCTTGAATATGGACAAATTTTGCGATAGATGGTTATCTAGATGGTTCGATGAATATGGACAAATTTTGAAGAGGTGCTTGAAGTGACTCTTGGTGATTTTGAGAGCTCTATTTAAAATGAGTCTGGAGAGATAGAAGGAGAGTCTAGAGAGATAAGGTGAGTCTTCCTAGAGAGAAGAGAGTCTTATTGGAGAGAGGAGAAAGTCTTCGTGACTTGCTTAAATTTGGAGGAGAACAGGAAAAGTGAGAGATATCTTCTTCACTACAGTTCTAAGTGGGATTAGAGTGGAATTTTAAGGCGAGTGAGTGATTCAAAGGGACTAGAAGGATTGCTTGGGAAGGAGTTTGAGCTAAGTNCTTGCTTGGGGAAGAGATTGAGTTAAGTTACTTTACTTTTATTTCTTGTTTTGTAAACTTGTTTTTATATATATAATTCATATTTTATTGTATCTTCCTCATGAATTTTGAGTAGATTTTTTTGTCTTTCTCCCTACAAAGAGATATGGTCATGTGAAGAATCAAGATTGTTGTGCAATATTTTAATTTTATAACTGTGATGATTCAAACTTTGAACTTCATTTACTTTTTGATCTCGTTAATTGAATTGTTAAAATTTATTGTGAAACAAACAATCCGAGAGGGCTATGCTTTCTACAAAAAAATAAGAATCACATTTAATTNCTTTATTTTTTGATCTCGCTAATGGAATTGCTAAAATTTATTGTGAAACAAACAATCCGAGAGGGCTATGCTTTCTACAAAAAAATAAGAATCACATTTAATTTCATGGATAAGAATGTAGTACATGGGGTTGAGTGCAAATAAATAGGAAAATATTCATTTATGAAAGTAAAATTGGAGATTTTAGGGTGACAAACTAAAATCCCCAATTTGGTCAAGGTGTTTGGAAACTAAAGTGAGATGTTAGCCATTAGGCGAGGGGAACGTGGGAACTCTGGAGTGAGAGCCAGTATCTTCCCAGCCCAACCGTGTATTTAGACACTAAACACTAGATTAGTCAATATTCTTTATCGCTTGTAAGAAGGATAAATAATATAATTGCTCTTATTTGACACAATACAATTTTTTTAAAATTAATAATTCACATATTATAACCTCGTTGTAAAGAGATAGATAATTTCTTAAATTTGAACTCTTCGTCACAAAAACCTAGTTTAGTTTTAGTAAATTTATCGTTGAAGTTAAGAAATTAGTGTAGTAAGCTTAAGTTCTTTAGTGGCATTAAACAAATTTCAACCTGTTTTCTTACTAAGTTTTCTATAGTTTAAATATTGTGCGTTTGTGTTATTACCCTAAAAATTTTCACCTCCCCGTGGAATTGATACTTAGAACTCCATTAGAGCCCTTCATTACTTGAGCGATACGTATACTTGCGTTTGCAACCTAGCGATGATTTGAAATTGAAAGTACACCTTAATTTATTAGGAGTGTTAGCTTTAAATATTTTAAAAGAGAACTTTTTATACATAAGTAAATTTTATTGTGATTGAGCTGCATATGTTCAAGTATAGTTGTCGTGTGTGTTGTGGCATAAAAAATATTTATAATGCACACAAAAATCATGCATAATGTTTTTTGTACCGTTGTCGGGAAGGCTGCGGTAAATTACTTAAAAGACTTTGTTTGAACTTTAAATCTTATTTAAAAAAATAACCAAAAATATAAAAACAAAAGTACAATACACACACACACACACACACACACACACACACACGAGCCTCTTCTGCATGTTAATAAAAACAGGATATTGAAGAAATTAAAAAACTATCAGTCTTTTTGCAACAAAAATAAAAAAAATTTGGATCTTCTGGAAACATTCTGTTCATTATCTATTGTGGAAGATAAGGAGCAATTTGTTTTAACTCATTTTAAAATGGAAGATTTCACGGGTGTGGCAGAAATTAGAGAATATGGGTGATTCTATCAATAAAAATTGGTTTATGAGTGTTGACCTCACCTTTGGTTGAGGTCTAGTCTTTCCTCTTTAGTAGCCTAGGGTCTAGCCATAGGACATTCTTGTTTACTATTCTTAGAGAACTATTAAAGAAACCCTCACCATCAGAAACTATAAACTATTCTTTGCTCAACTTGAAGTTCCACATATTGGTTCTAACCTATAGCACTTAGTAGGTGGAGCCAAAATGATTGAGCTGAAGGGGAGTCCTCATAGGATTGTTTGGCCTTAAGGTTAACCCTGGGAGGTGTGGTCTTGAATATGGACAAATTTTGCGAGAGATGGTTATCTAGATGGTTCAATGAATATGGACAAATTTTGAAGGGGTGCTTGAAGTGACTCTTGGTGATTTTGAGAGCTCTATTTAAAATGAGTCTGAAGAGAGAGAAGGAGAGTCTAGAGAGATAATGGGAGTCTTCTTAGAGAGAAGAGAGTCTTATTGACTTGCTTAAATTTGGAGGAGAATAGGAAAAGTGAGAGATATCTTCTTCACTACAGTTCTAAGTGAGATTAGAGTGGAATTTTAAGGCGAGTGAGTGATTCAAAGGGACTGGAAGGATTGCTTGGGAAGGAGTTTGAGCTAAGTTGTGTATTTTGCTTATTTTACTTAGTCTTATTTGTAAACTTATATTTATCTATAAATTCATGCGTTGTTATTTCTTCCTAATGAGATTTGAGTAGTTTCTTTTATCTTTCTCTCTGTAATGCATAATAATTATGTGTAGGAATGAAGTTTAGTAGAAGTGATTTTAATTCAATAAATTGTGATGATTTAAACTTTATGCTTAATTTACTTATCAATCTGACCAATTGATTTATTAAAATCTGTTGTGAAACATAATGACTCAAAAGGGCTATGCTTTCCTCAATATGGTAAGAATCACATTTAGTCTTACGGATGCGAATGTAGTCCATTAAGTTAAGTGCAAATAAATAGGGAAATAAGTTTTGATGGGCATAAAATTAAACATTTTAGAGTGACAAACTAAAATTTGCAATTTTGTCTAGATGTTTGGAAACTAAAGCGATATGTTAGCCTTCAGGTGAGGGGTAAGTGGGAACTCTAGAGTGGAAGCTCGTATCTTCTCAGCCTAACCACGGGTTTAGGAACTTCACTCTGGATTAGCCAATGTTCTTTATCCACTTAAGAGAGGGTAAAGAATA
>JXCR01073511.1:294016-313697 GCA_002079205.1 Phalaenopsis hybrid cultivar
ATTTTTGATATATTGACAGAACAGTGACAATTTAAAAAGATAACTTGAGTTTATATAAAAGAAAAGTACGAAATTTGAAAAATATCTCTCTCCTTTTCATGAATCAGTAATAAGTATAGGAACTCTATTGTGGAAGTATGTTAATTGTGTTGTGCCAAATAGAATCAATTATATTCTTTAGCCTTACTAAAGATGCTATAAAGAACATTGACTAATTTAAAGTTTGAATAGTTCTGAAGACCAGCTAGGCAGGGATGATACCAACTCTCACTCTAGAGTTCCCTCGATTCCCTCCACCTGGGGGCTAACATCTCATATCAGAACCTAACTAAATCAAATTGGGGGCTTTAACCTATCACTTTAAAGTCATCTAACTCTACACCCTTCAATGATTATTTCCCTATTTATTTNTCCACACAATTAAAAGCACAAAGAACATAAAAATAAAAATAATAATAGAAGATCCCAAGAGAATACCCAGTTCAGATTAACAGAGCTCAGCTTAGCAAGTCTCGGGCCTGAAGGAAGTATCTGGAGCCCAAGCTTTGTTGCACGTCGAGAGCAATAGAAGAGGAAGACTAAGCTCAGGAGCGCGCGAGAGCAGTCTCGCACGAAGTAGGAATCGATCCCTATCCAAACAAATGAAGCAAGAGGTAAGCAGAGTCAAGTGAGGAAGAGGAGGCGTGCGAAGGGCTTCGGTGCAGCGAGGCGGGATCGAGCGGAAGGAGCCGAGCCGAGGTCTCGGTCGAGGAAGAGAGGAGGCGGGTCGTGTGGCTGTTCGGCGTGATGAGAGGATGAGGCGAGGTCTTCGGCAACGAAAAGGGGATTCGAGCGAAGGTTTTCGGTGGAGTGGGAGCTTCGGTGCTGAGCTTTTGTCGAGAAAGAGGAAGGGGACGACTCAAGCGATCTTGATGCAAGGCTGGATCGAGTGTGCTCGGAACAGAGAGGAGGTGAGCGGGTGAAAGCTTCGGTGCAGAGCAGAGCGAAGCAGGTGAGCGGGACTTCTTTCTGCGTGAGGGAGCGGGAGAGGAGCTTCGATCGCGAGCGGGAGAGGCTTGTTCGGTCAAGCAGAGGAGCAGGGAGCAGGCTTCGGAACAAGGAGAAGTCTGTCGAGTGAGGGAGGCGAGCAGGAGTGTCAATCGGTGGAGGGTTTCTCGAGCTTCGATCGGTGGAGGAAGAGGCGCGCAGAAGCTTTGATCGGGAGAGGGAGACGAGCGGCTTGGTTTGTTAGGCGTGAGGGAGATCGAAATCCAGAGAGAGCGGGAGCGAGCGAGGGGTGATAGAATCGAGAAGAGAAAGAGGGAGTTTGTCGTACGCGAGCAGGAAGCCAACAAGAGTGAGGAGCAGGCGAGTGGGATCTTTGGAGAGCGGGACTTCGAGCGAGGGCCGAGAGCTAGAGGAAGAAGACAAGCGTCTCTCTTAGAATGGAGCGGGGCCGAATTAATCAAAGGAGTCGTTACCTGCAGTTGGCGGGGAATTGAATGATTTCTTTTCAGACAGCCAGCTTAATTGGAAAAGCTTAAAGGGGATTAAATGATAAATTTGAAATTTAAATTTTGAAATTCAAAATCATATAACCTGAGTTAATCAACCCGTGTTCAGCCCATATCTAGGCCAAGTCAAACTCGAGTTTAACCTGAGTTGAGTCTGAGCCCGCGCCATGCTAATTTTAAAAAGGTGCATTGATTTTCGTGTCGTTTGTGCAAGTGCATAACCATAGTGATATGGGTGTCCTCCCTAGCTAGAGTTGACGTCCCAGGCGTGCTAGTGCAGTTCATTTCGTCATTCGGGGTCGTCCGGATAAGTTCACCGACGGTCGGGCCAAAAAAGTGTCAACTTCGTGTGTGGTGTAGCGAGTGTGTTGCTGAGTCACGGAGGGTTCACCTAAGGTCTTCTGATCCTGTACGAACTCATTTCGGGCCCTCTACATGTTGGTCCTTAGCCCTTGCAACTAGAAGTTGAGTGTTTGGAACCACTCATGCGAATTAATCACAAAAATGAGTCAAGAAGCGGCTCGAAGCTCTATGGGAGGTGGGCTCCATTACTAGTCCACTAGGATGGTCAATAAGAACTCCTAAGGCTAGATTTTGGGTTCTGGGAGTAAGAAACTAAGAACTCACTAAAAATGAGGTTAACAGCATGTGCACATTGGATTTCTCTATTAAAATCAAAAATTGTTGTCGTACGAGCTTCGCTAAATATTTAATAACATCTGAACAAATCAGCTGAAGCTCGCCAACTTTCAGCCTAACCCCATCAAACAAACTAGATTGTGTAATTTACCAAGAATTACTACCACTTTTAAAGCACCGAAGTTAATGTCTATGGTATTCATAAACCAATAATATTACATATTTTCTTTAACATAACTATATAAGAGAAATGCAAATCCTCCAAGATTAAATTTCAACAGGACATTTGGGCTACTTACCGCCTGCAATTATAATGGACTCAATCAATGGTTAACTACGAACTACCATAGTGTCCATTTGCATTATGGAGCCAGTAATCTACATTCAAAAAATTGATTTTGAAAACTACTTCATCCGTTTTCTAGAAAAAAGTATGTGACATTCATCTGATAGTACCAACCTTAGCATTCACCAGCGGACATTATACTAAATGAATGGTATGATATTTGAGGTGCTATTATCAAAGTAACTGGATATCCAGAAGGCCATAATTGGCAAAATAATAGACAACTTATTAGTTTTAGCAAAGTTGTATGAGAGGTGCAAGATTTATAATTTTGCTATTCATTGTGGAATAAGCAAGATTTGGTTCTCCAGAAAAAATAATATGGATATATATGGTTATTAAAAATTATTTGCCATGTTCAGCAGTTATTCATATTTTTCAAAAAGACTGGCACGGATTAATGGAAGGTCAAACAAAGGCACCGGTCGCAAGTTTAATTCATGGCACATATAGTTATGAAGACCAAACAAAATGGAGGAAAACATTGCCACTGCTAGCATCTATCCATCTACTGGCACAAATAGCAACATTTCAAAAAATTTGTTGTAAATAATACACATTGTAAATTTCAAACATCAAGTGCAGGACTTACTCTTAGGTTAGGATATCTGTAGAGTATTTGAGATTGTCTCCGTAGAGAAGCACTTCCAACAACACTTCCAGGTTGANATAATTGGATATCCAGAAGGCCATAATTGGCAAAATAATAGACAACTTATTAGTTTTAGCAAAGTTGTATGAGAGGTGCAAGATTTATAATTTTGCTATTCATTGTGGAATAAGCAAGATTTGGTTCTCCAGAAAAAATAATATGGATATATATGGTTATTAAAAATTATTTGCCATGTTCAGCAGTTATTCATATTTTTCAAAAAGACTGGCACGGATTAATGGAAGGTCAAACAAAGGCACCGGTCGCAAGTTTAATTCATGGCACATATAGTTATGAAGACCAAACAAAATGGAGGAAAACATTGCCACTGCTAGCATCTATCCATCTACTGGCACAAATAGCAACATTTCAAAAAATTTGTTGTAAATAATACACATTGTAAATTTCAAACATCAAGTGCAGGACTTACTCTTAGGTTAGGATATCTGTAGAGTATTTGAGATTGTCTCCGTAGAGAAGCACTTCCAACAACACTTCCAGGTTGAAGTTCTGCAAGTGATTTTGCAATCAAAGATATGAATGCATCCCTTACATCTTCTCGAGGAAGATTGCAAGGCAATATTGTCCCATCAGGGAGATAAGTTGGAACATCCTTCATCGAATGAACAGCAATGTCAATTTTACCCTCCAAGAGTGCCTCATCTATCTCTTTTGTGAATAAACCTTTGCCACCTATGTCAGCTAGTGGTTGATTGAGGATTTTATCTCCTGTGGTTTTAATTGTTATTATTTCTATAGCTCCTTCTTCAGCTAGCTCAGAGTGTGTTGCCATAAGTTTGTCTCGTGTCTCAAAAGCCTGGGCAAGAGCTAATGGACTGTCCTAAACATAAATCAGAAAGAAACAACTCAAGCCAGCACAAGAAAATCAATTTATTAATAAAAATTCCAAAAACAAAGTGAATAGAAAATGAACAACTGATTACATTACGTCATGAAAATTAGTTTAGCATAATTTGAAGTTAAGATGACTACAATGGGAACACAGGAGTAACTTTATAGAGAATATGCATGTTTGTCTAAATACATGAACTGAGATGTTTTTTTAGCGCTTGCATCAAATTCATAATTCCATTAGACACATTAGCACCTTCTCTTTGAAAATTCAAAGTGAAAAGTTAGTAAACCTAGATTAAAACATAAGTCTTATTTAAATGAATTTTTGGGTCATTAAACAAAGTATTGCGCTAAAAGAAAATTAGTAATTCCATGGTTGAATGCAATATCAATTTGCCCAAATACCGAGTAGTCGATCAACAAGGCATATTTTCTCATAAATAGCTATTTTTGAATGCAATGTCATACATATTAGTAGCGCTCAATAGGAAAGGATGGACAATCAGGATTCATAAAATAGATTCCAATTAATTGGGCAACTGATTGGGATAAGATTAATAATTATAGCCATGTAAACCTTAGTCTTTGATATTAGCCTTGCCACCAAAGTTTCAGAGAGCTTCAGGTAGGTAATTAAATCGTATAATCCAAACTTGGGTTTGCTTCCTATATTAAAAGAGATATTCTGGTTAAATTCATAGGGTGTGATGGTTACTTTCTAGAGAAGGAGATGGCTTCTATGCCATAAGGAGGTGTACCAGTAGTTGGTGGAATCCAAAATGAAGTGGATGCTTAGACATACATGTAAGTCGGTTTCATTGTGAGAATCCATATTTTCATTGCTCTCAATTTATATTTTGTCTATTTACTTAAATTGCATTGCTAAACATTTAAGTGATAACTTTTTGCAATTCATTTATATGTTATCATTCAATGACATACTTGTAGTTTATTACTCATACATTTTGCATATATCTTTACATTGCCATTATATAAAATGCACTTAAACTCAATAACTTGATACCAAAGTTAAACCAAACATTTATAGAAAATAAATATTATTATTGAAGGCAAATATATAATTACAACCACACACACTTAAAAAAAAAATACAAAAACAAGCACAAGCAGCCATTGCTAAATGTATCCAAAAGTGGTGGTCGATTTGGTGAGTGGATGGCAGGAGGATAATGACGAGGTAGTGGATGGTTGTAAGAGGAAGAAGGGGAAGTTATAGCGGGCTGCAGTGGGGAAAGAAGAAGGTTGGTCAGCCAAAAGACCGCAAACAGGCGCTTATTGAAGGTCTGGAACAACAGCAAAACAACAAGGAATAATTGTTCAAGGTGGTGGCAGTGAGCAGGAATGATGGCGGTTGCAGCAGGGAATGTGAGGGACTGTAGTACAATAAAAGGGAGGGTTGTCACGCGGCTGCGATAGCGAGGGGGATGGATGGACAGCAAAGACAGTCAGATGGAATGAGTGTCAGCAAAGTGGGAGGTGGATAGAAGGGATGGCAATAGGTGGAGGAGATAGTGGTTGGCGGTCGGAGTTGTAGGAAGGCAGAAAGAATATTGTCCGGTGGTTCCGACAGCAAGGAAAGGCGGAGGCGGAGGAGAGGGGATTGTTGCAGGGGATGGGAATTCGAGGATAAATACTCCCTCAGCAACGAGCAACAACCAAAGCACAACCCGCCTTTAAATACAACCCTAGAAAAGAAAACCAAAATGTCGACAGCTGCCCTGAACAGAAACATGACAAAAACTGTAATCTAAACCCTAATACAGTACATATAGGAAAGGACTAGAAATAAAGGATAAAAGAAAATGTGCTAAAAATTAGTAATGAATCAAAAGAGGAGTTGCTCGGTTCAGCTCGCATGACCTGGATGCTGCGTGTAATCGTCAGTTGCAAGAAATCCCCACGCCAATCTCTAGGGGTTAGTGGAGCTTCGAATTAAATTCATCGTAGCTTACATCTACACATTGAGGGTGGAGTTGTTGTAACTTCCCAAGGTTAACGATTCTTCGATTGCGCCCCTAGAAGCACTTGAACCTCACTGCATGTTGCACTGTCTCCCAAAACAAGTGACAAGTTTTTCCCAATTACGAACAACCATCCATGTTGGTCCAACCTTCTTGGGTACACTATAGAACGCTCGTCAGTAACCTCTCCATGAGTCATCTCCTCAATTTCATCAAATTGTTGTAGCCCTTGACGATGCTTTCATCGTAACTCTTCCATGGTAAACTCCTGAGAAGGTTGTGGCAATTACCTTGACGGCGACATGATTAGGGTTCGGGGCGAGTAGGTACGAGCTATGTAGGGTTGATGCATGGTGGGAAAGAAAATTTTTGAAAGAAAGTAGGGTTGAGTAGTGGTTGGTGTTAGGAGTCATTGGATAAAACTAGGGTTATACTAGCTCTAATACAAAATGATATTAGAGTTAACCTAAACAACAATGAAAAAATAAATATTATTACCGAAAGTAAATACGCAATTACAGCCACACACATTTGAAAAATACAACAATTATAAACCCTAATACAGTACTTGATATCAGAGTTAAACCAAACAATTATAGAAAATAAATATTATTATTGAAAGCAAATATGTGATTACAAACACACACACTTGAAAAAAAAATACAACAAGCACAAACAGACATTGCTAAATGTATCCAAAAGTGGTGGTCAATCTGGTGAGTGGATGGCAAGAGGATAATGACGAGGTAGTGGATGGTTGTAAGAGGCTGAAGGGGAAGTTATAGAGGGCTGCGATGGGGAAAGAAGGAGGTTGGTCTGCCAAAAGACCGCAAACAAGCGCTTATTGAAGGTCTGGAACAGCAGCAAAACAGCAAGGAACAGTTGTTCAAGGTGGTGGCAGTGAGCAGGAATGATGGGAGTTGCGGCGGGGAATGTGAGGGACTGTAGTACAACAAAAGGGAGGGTTGTCCTGCGGCTGTGATAGCGAGGGGGATGGATGGACAGCAAAGACAAGCAGATGGAATGAGTGTCAGCAAAGTGGGAGGTGGCTAGAAGGGATGGCAATAGGTGGAGGAGGTAGTGATTGGCGGCCGGAGTTGTAGAAAGGCAAAAAGAATGTTGTCCGGTGGTTCCGACAGCAAGGAAAGGAAGAGGTGGAGGCTAAGGAGAGGGGATTGTTGCAGGGGATGGGAATTCGAGGATAAATACTCCCTCAGCAACGAGCAACAACCAAAGCACTACCCACCTTTAAATACAACCCTATAAGAGAAAAACAGGATGTCGACGGCTGCCCTTAATAAAAACATGACAAAAACTGCAATTTAAACCCTAATACAGTACATATAGGAAAGGACTAGAAATAAAGGATAAAAAGAAATGTGTTAAAAATTAGTAAGGAATCAAAAGAGGAGTTGCTCGGTTCAGCTTGCATGACCTGGATGCTGCGTTTAATCGTCAGTTACAAGAAATCCCCAGGTCAATCTCTAGGGGTTAGTGGAGCTTCGACCTAATTCATCGTAGCTTATGTCTACAGATTGAGGGTGGAGCTGTTGTAACTTCCCAAGGCTAACGACTCTTCGATTGCGCCCCTAGAAGCACTTGAATCTCACTGCATGTTGCACTGTCTCCCAAAACACATGACAAGTTTTTCCCAATTACGAACAACCATCTATGTTGGTCCAACCTTCTTGGGTACACTATAGAACGCTCGTCGGTGACCTCTCCATGGGTCATCTCCTCAATTTCATCAAATTGTTGTAGCACGTGACGATGCTTTCACCGTAACTCTTCCATGGTAAACTCCTGAGCAGGTTGTGGCAATTACCATGACGGCGACATGACTAGGGTTTGGGGCGGGTAGGTAGGAGGAGCAATGTAGGGGTGATGCAAGGTGGGAAATAAATTTTTTGAAGTAGGGTTGAGTAGTGGTTGATGTTAGGAGCCATAGGATAAAACTAAGGTTAGACTAGCTCTAATACAAAATGATATTAGAGTTAACCTAAACAACAATGAAAAAAATAAATATTATCACCGAAAGTAAATACGCGATCACAGCCACACACATTTGAAAAATACAACAACAAACACAGCTAAATTTATCTGAAGGTGGCTGTCGATTTGGTAAGTGGACACCAGGAGGATGGTGACAAGGCAGTGGATGACTGTAGTAGGCAGAAGGGAAAGTTATGGTGGGTTGCGGTGAGGAAAGGTGGAGGCTAATCAGCCAAAAGACAACAAGCAATGGCTGGTTGGAGGGTTGGAACAGTAGCAAATAGTAAGGAATAACCATTCGAGGTGGCAGCAGCGAGCGGGAATGACAGCAACAGCGGAGGAAAATGTGTGGGACTACGGGACAACAAAGGGACGGTTGTCTCGGGGCTGGGCGGGGGGTGAACAACGAGGATGAGCAGCTGAAATGAATAGTAGAAAGGAAAGAAGTGGCTTGAAGGGATGGCAGCAAGGTCAGAGGTGGCAACAAGGCAGTTGGTGGTTGGAGTTGCAGGAAGATAGTAGCAGTACGGTCTGGTGGTTCTGGTGGCGAGGAAAGGCGGTACCAACATCGAGGGGATGGTTGCAGGGGATGGGAAGCCGAGGTAAATATTCCATCGAGAACGAGCTACAGCTAAAGCACCACTCAACTCTTGGAAGAAGATCACAACCTCAGATGAGCTATAGTCGGAGCACCACCCGCCTTGGTATACAGCCCTAGAAGATAGAAATCGGAACACCAACAGCTCTCCTGAACAGAGATATGACAAAAAAATAAAATTCAAACCCTAATACAACACATATGGGAAATGACTAGAAAGAAAGGAAGGATAAAGGGAAATATGCTAAAAATTGAAAAAAAAAAAAATCAAAAGAGGAGATGCTAGATTCGATTTGCGCGACCCAAATGCTGCTTCTGATCGTTGGTTGCGGGAAATCCCCCGTGTGGGAATGCAATCCCGCGTGCTCTTGTGTGTTGGACGCCTAGCATCAAAACTTTTCAAGAGATAGCTTTGCAATCATTTGAGGACACTGAAAAACTAAGATGTTTCTCACCATTAACGTCTTGTTTGCAATCGTATCCATCCAATTATCATTCGACTCAATACATCATTCATTGTTGTTGTGGTTAGTCAATATATGCAAAACTCAAATAAAAAAAATGGTATGTTGTCCTATGAATCCTTAGATATATAAAAAAAATTATCCAAGAAAACATATAATCTATCAAAAACAAAACCATCTAATGATAAAAAAAAAATTTCTGACACCTATTGTATGTGGTATCTATTGAGGATAGAAAAGCTACTTCTGGGTATTGTGTCTTTCTTGCTGTAAATTTAGTGTCCTATAAATTTAAAAAAGCATATTGTTTTAGCTAGGTCTATTGATAAAGCTAAAAATAGGATCATAAATAATTTTGCAATCATATATTTTATAGGGAATCAAGCACATTGAAGTAGAATGTCATTTTATCGAGCATGCAGTACTCCTAAAAAAAAAATCACAACAGACTCCAATAAAGAACAATCAGTTGATATATCCACCAATTTTTTGGAGCCTCTACTTTGTTTTTCAATTTATGCAGTAAGCTTAAACTCTATATTCTATAATATATATGCTCTAACTTGAAGGGGAGTGTTATTAGTGAAATTTTCTAGATCAGAAAGCGTTATATTAGAAGAATACCAAAATAGGAAAATATCTTTCTATATCCTTGAAACTCAGGGTACCTTCCTCCTTATTATTTTCCCTTTTTGAATTCATCATGTATGCCTATACATAGGACCCTATAATCAATCACTAATATAAAAAAAAATTCTTCTAACAAAACCAAACAAAAACCTAAGTCAAACACACAATGGAAAGCTACATAAATAAGNCTCTGACACCTATTGTATGTGGTATCTATTAAGGATAGAAAAGCTACTTTTGGGTATTGTGTCTTTCTTGCTGCAAATTTAGTGTCCTATAAATTTAAAAAAGCATATTATTTTAGCTAAGTCTATTGATAAAGCTAAAAATAGGATCATAAATAATTTTGCAATCATATATTTTATAGGGAATCAAGCACATTAAAGTAGAATGTCATTTTATCGAGCATGCAGTCCTCCTAAGAAAAAAATCACAACAGACTCCAATAAAGAACAATCAGTTGATATATCCACCAAACTTTTAGAGCCTATACTTTGTTTTTCAATTTATGCAGTAAGTTTAAACTCTATATTCTATAATATATATGCTCTAACTTGAAGGGGAGTGTTAGTAGTGAAATTTTCTAGATCAGAAAGCGTTATATTAGAAGAATACCAAAATAGGAAAATATCTTTCTATATCCTCGAAACTCAGGGTATCTTCCTCATTATTTTCCCTTTTTGAATTCATCGTGTATGCCTATACATAGGACCCTATAATCAATCACTGATATAAAAAAAAAAAATCTTCTAACAAAACCAAACAAAAACCTAAGTCAAACACACAATGGAAAGCTACATAAATAAGGACAATTACCATACAAGAGAACTGAGGGCACTAAAAGCAATCAAATTTATGAGAACCGACATGATGAAATGGAGAAAATGAACCTGAAAACTACAGCCAGAAGCCATGAACAAACTAAAGCTGTAAATATTCAAGCAGACATCAAATTGGGCAAGAAGAAGAAGGAACATATTGACNAGCACTAAAAGCAATCAAATTTATGAGACCGACATGATGAAATGGAAATAATGAACCTGAAAGCTACAGCCAGAATTCATGAACAAACTAAAGCTGTAAATATTCAAGCAGACATCAAATTGGGCAAGAAGAAGAAGGAACATATTGACCTTTCGAACTGCACAAACACATTTAACAAGCACAGGTGAGGCTTATTCCTGATGTAGAGTCCCTACTATAAATACCAGTACAACAGATCATAAGACTCACAATATCGATTTTTTTTTTTTTTTTTATGGTTCATTTTCTCCATTTNCAAACCACGGTCTTGTGACAGAAGACGGTGGGCAATGCAACTTGAGCTGTTGCATGTTGGGCTAACGAGACAAATGAGCTTCACAAGAGAAAACAATAGATGAATTGGCAAATCTTACCTCCCCCTGGTGCCGATTCTCACAAGGGAAACTTTTGCTTCAACCTCCTGCTCAGTGGCAAGGGCATTTCTGACGGCCGTAACATTCCTCCGGCGAGGTCGGATCGACTGCGACCTCAAAGACAGAGCCGGGCGAGAAAGCGTAGAGTGGGAACAAGCGGCGAGAAGAGGGCTCCGGTTAGCGACGGTGATATCCATGCCTCCTGCACCGGAGACGTGGGTTGACTGGTGATGGGAGATAGATCGTAGATCTAACAACAGATAATGTGATTTTCTTTTTTTTTTTTCTTTTTTTTCCTCTCTTGGTTTATTTAAATTTTTTAGGAATTTTCATGCTTACAATTATAGTTATTACTTTTACTTTTATTTTTTCATTTATTATGTTTACTATGAATGTTCAATTGCAGATGTAGAAACAAAACGAATTTTCTTTCAAGTACAATTGGCGTTATTTATTTAAACAAATTTTAATGATTGATTTAGTTTTTGCATTTTTAATGAAGAGGTATGGTGATTGATTGTATTTTTTTAGATTTTTTTTTTATTACAAATATTTAGTAGAATGTTTCAATGTTATTATATGCCCAAAAATCAGTCATAAGCCGAGTTCAAGTGAGTAGCCTGTTTTGATAAGTTTAAGTTGTTCAAAGCCTTTTTAATAAACAAACATTACCCTAAGGTTAAGCAAAGTCACTCTAGAATTTAACGATTTTTCGAAAGTAGACCAAGTCTTTAATGTCATTCACCGCAATTATGCACTTGAATTTGGCCAACCTTGGTAAACTCATCCAACTTTAGCAAAGTTGACTTATGAATTTACAAGAATTCAATGCTTGCTTGAACATGGACATGTACATTTAACATGATTGGAAAAGATATAGCCAGTCTTCATTAGGCATATTTCTTCATATTACTTGCATTAAATATAAAATTTCAAATTATATTAAGCCTCATTCCCAACCTACAAATAAGGGTTCAAAGGCCAAGCTTAGGATATATCAAATTATTAGCAATTTTTTTAAAATAATGAAATCCCACAATTTTTCTCTTTCTGTTTTTTGTTTAATGGCTCTTCTTCTCTTTGTTAATTAATCATTCTTGTTAGTAAAATATTAATATTGCCCATGGAAAAATTTGAATCCAACATTATTTTAAGTGCGATGAGTGTGAACTAAGACAAATGATTGCAAACCAAACATTTTGCCTACAAGAAATGGTGCAGCAAGATTGGGAGAGATCAATTGAAACTGAAAACTATGACTTCAACCCAACATGTGGTTCAGGGAGTAAAAAGGATCAAAAGGGAGGAAATTTGGAGTCAAAATGAAGCTTTTCGGTATTCTGACCCCAGAACTGACGCCAAAGGCGACATTTTATAGAGAATTAGCGCCAGAATCCAGAGAACAACGCATAACTTCAATACACCGGCGCCAGAGGCGAATTAAGACGGAGTAAAGTGATTATTAACTATTTTTGAGCGGTTCTAGAAGGCTTCAATCAACTCAAACGCCCCATAGAGTGATTCAATGCACATAGACACTTTGGAAAAACTCTTGAATGAAGAGATATGTCTCTTGGATGAAGGGACTTGTCTCTTGATGTGAAGAGGTGGGCCTTTTGGGAAAAAGGAGAGAATTTTGAATTCTTTTTTAACAGGAGGCTGGCACCCAAATAAAAAAAGAGGAGCCTAGTGAGTCTTGCGTGAGGATAGTCTAGAAATGTTGTTAAATTGGTGTGAGAGGGAGTTGTGGAAGAAGAGAGGATTTTCTTCTAGAGTTGTAAAAGGAGGGGAAAGTGAGAGATTTTTTTCTTCATTACATTTCTAAGAGAGAATTGAGTGAGATTGTAAAGAGAAAAAGTGTTTTATGGGAACTTCAAGGGATTTGCTTAAGAAGGAGTGTTAGATAAGTTGTGTTGTTTCCTTTCTTTGTTTTGTAAACTTGTTTTTATATATATAATCTATGTTTTGTTGTATCTTTCTCATGAATTCTCAGTAGACTTATTTATTATTCTCCCTACAATGAGATATAGTCTTATGAAGAATTAATTTTGTTATGTAAGGTTTTAAATGTGAAAAAATTGTGATAATTTGAACTTTGATCTTCATTTACTTTTCGATCTGGCCAATTGAAATGTTAAAATTTGTTGTGAAACATAAGATTCGAAATAGTTATGTTTTCTACAACAAGGTAAGAGTCACATTCAATTTCATGAGTGAGCATGTAGTCCATGGTGTTGAGTGTAAATAAATAGAAAAATATATTTTGATTGGCGTATAATTGGAGATTTTAGGGTGACAGACTAAAATCCCTAATTCGGCCTAGTTGCTTGGAAACTAAAGTGAGATTGTTAGCCCTCACTTGAGGGAGAAGTGGGAACTCTGGAGTGGCAGCCAGTATCCTCTCATCCTAATCACAAATTTAGGAACCAAACTTTGGATTATTCAATGCAATTCATACACTCTCAGAAGGTAAAAAATAGGATTGTTCCTTTTTGACACAACAATTATATATATATATATATATATATATATANTTTATGAGACCGACATGATGAAATGGAGATAATGAACCTGAAAACTACAGCCACAAGGCATGAACAAACTAAAGCTGTAAAGATTCAAGCAGACATCAAATTGGGCAAGAAGAAGAAGGAACATATTGACCTTTCGAACTGCCCGAAGACATTTAACAAGCACAGGTGAGGCTCATTCCTGATGTAGAGTCCCTACTATAAATACCAGTACAACAGATCATAAGACTCACAATATTGAATTTTTTTTTATTCTATGGTTCAAACCACGGTCTTGTGACTGAAGACGGTGGGCAATGCAACTTGAGCTGTTGCATGTTGGGCTAACGACAAATGAGCTTCACAAGAGAGAACAATAGATGAATTGGCAAATCTTACCTCCCCCTGGTGCCGATTCTCACAAGGGAGACTTTTGCTTCAACCTCCTGCTCAGTGGCAAGGGCATTTCTGACGGCCGTAGCATTCCTCCGGCGAGGTNGTTAACTTAGTTCTTTTAACTGCATTTCATTTAGCGTACATTAAATTTACTTTAGATTTATTTTGCTAACATAAGTTTTTGTAGTTTGAATAATGTGTTTGTCGTTATAACCATAAAAATTTCCAAATCCCTTTGGGATTGATACTTCAGAATTCATTAGAGCACTTTATTACTTGAGCGATACGTATACTTGTGTGTTTTAGTAAGGTTTGGAAGCTGAAAGATTTTAAAATATAAAACTAATTATACTAAAGTGATCTTTTTATAATTGAACTACATATTTACTATTTGGGATGTCGTGTGTGTATTGTAGTATTAAAATATATTACAACACACCACAAAAACCAAGCATCAGATATATACTTGTGATCTAAAGTATGGTTAAATTTGATAAAGTTTCGGTCGTTATCAATGAGTTAAGAAAACAACACTAGGTTCTTGTCTTGATTTATTTATCTTGTGTTATAGGTGGAGTTTTGGAGTAATTTTGATACTTGAGTTAATAAGTGGCTAGACCTGGAGAACACTTATAATGTGAAGAAATATACTAGGAAGAAATTTATTTTGTGTTGACATGATTAACAAATAAAGATATTGGGAATAAGAATAAGTAGCAAATATTGGCAAAATTTAAGGCTTATAATCTCTTGAAAATAAAGTGAATGTCATTTTCCAAATGTTTCAATCCATATTATAAATTTAATTATAAATTAGATCTTATTTATAAAAAGAAATTGATGTTTGAGCTTTTTCTATTTTAAAGGATGATTTTTTTTTAGGGAATGAGAAATTGATTGGTTATGTAATAAGGATAATATTTTCATTAAAGCTTCTCATTTTTCATATTTTGTAAGATTGACAACTAAAAATGTTATAAATGAAAATAAGATTATATATAAATAATTTAAATATTAAGCCTTAATTTGGGCATTCAAACAAGTTCTTATTCATAGACTTATTCTTACTCAAGTATTTGATATTGTTCTTATGATAGGTCGGTTGTGCTAATTCAAATTATTCATACTCATTTTTATTCTAATCCATATAGTTGAAATAAAAAAAAAGTATTCCTTTAATTGTGGGGTTATGGTCTCCAAGATGGTGTTGTTGGTGAGCCAAGTGTTATCTGTAGGTAGCCTATGCTTCCAATAAATTAAATATCAAGCTCAATGGTTGGATTAGTAGGGAATTCATTAGTAATTGTGTAGTTAATTTCTACGAATGAGAGCTTTTTTTAAGTTGAGAAACATATTTTGAGCTAAAAAAAAAGATTTGATAAGTGCAGATTTACTAAATCTATATAATTGAATAATTTAATTTTAATAACAATAGTATATTCATAACCAAATCAAGGTAGTAGAACTTAGATTTTATTTTCATATGAAATTTAAATACGCCACATTCCTTGCTAGCAATTTTTTTTAAATTGAGGTGTGTTACAACACTCAAAATGAATGCAAATCAAAATTGTAACTCTCATTAAATTACTTTGTTGAGTTATTATAGTTTTCTTTAGAAGCATATTAATCATTGNCAATGGTTGTATTAGTAGGGAATTCATTAGTAATTGTGTAGTTAATTTCTACGAATGAGAGCTTTTTTAAGTTGAGAAACATATTTTGAGCTAAAAAAAAGATTTGATAAGTGCAGATTTACTAAATCTATATAATTGAATAATTTAATTTTAATAACAATAGTATATTCATAACCAAATCAAGGTAGTAGAACTTAGATTTTACTTTCATATGAAATTTAAATACGCCACATTCCCTTGCTAGCAATTTTTTTAAATTGAGGTGTGTTACAACACTCAAAATGAATGCAAATCAAAATTTTAACTCTCATTAAATTACTTTGTTGAGTTATTATAGTTTTCTTTAGAAGCATATTAATCATTGCTTGAATTAATCTACTTTCTTACAATGTATGGAATTAAAGAATATATGAGATGGGAGTTTGGATATATCAATAGCTCATCTAGGGTTTTGGTAATATAATATTTTATAAGAAGATATTTTGATTGTTCTAAAATAGTATTAGTACATGCAAACTCATAGGTAAGAAAATAAAAGTTCAAAATTTCTAATTTTTCTCTTCCAACACATCTTGTTACATTTCTTTTAGTTTAGTTAACTATCTTTGCTTGTCACATTTTTTTGGTCATTAGTTTGAGGATAAAAGGAAAATAAAATTTTTTTATTTATTTCTCAATAATTTTCATACTTTTTTAGAAATATGAAATAAACTAAACATCACTATCAAACATAATGGTTAAATGTTAGCCATGTAAATGTACAATTTTCTAAGAAAATAGTAAATAAGAAGCATCATTAATTTTTTAATAGAGCAAAAATATGGGTTAGCTTAAGGAATCAATCTACTAGCAGAAACATGTTATGATAATATTAAGCAATACAAGCAATCCTAGGAAAAATTGATCAAGAGATCCCCCCAATCCCTATAAGAAACATGCAACATGACAAATTGATTAGACTTTTATTTCGTGACACTGATTTATTTATAGATCAAATATGGACACCAATTTTAAAACATCCTATTTAATTGAAGTAAAGATGGTTTTAGTTTTTCTCAAATATACATACTTCTTCCACATTGTAATTCAAAGATAAAACTTATTTGAAGTGCAGGGGCGGAGCCACCCTCNAACTAGCACAAACATGTTATGATACTATTAAGCAATACAAGCAATCCTAGGAAAAATTGATCAAGAGATCCCCCCAAGCCCTATAAGAAACATACAATATGACAAATTGATTAAACTTTTATTTCGTGACACTGACTTATTTATAGATCAAATATGGACACCGATTTTAAAACATCCTATTTAAGTGAAGTAAAGATGATTTTAGTTTTTCTCGAATATACATACTTCTTCCACATTGTAATTCAAAGATAAAACTTATTTGAAGTGCAGGGGCGGAACCACCCTCTTTTCAGGAAGGCAAACTTATTATAAATTTTATTTAATTAACAAAAATAACACTTAATTCAAAAAAAATCTTATACTTAATTATTATTGATTCATTAAATAATATTGACTTAAATTTTTGTAAAATATGGGGGNGCCACCCTCTTTTTCTAGGAGGCGGGCAGGAAGGCAAACTTATTATAAATTTTATTTAATTAATAAAAATAACACTTAATTCAAAAAAATCTTATACTTAATTATTATTGATTCATTAAATAATATTGACTTAAATTTTTGTAAAATATGGGGGTTGAGGCAAACGTTTTATTAAAAGTATTTAATAAACAAAAATAACACTAATTCAAAAAATCTTAAACTTTATTATTATTGATTCATTACATAATATTGACTTAATTTTTTTTATAAAAATATATAGTAGGACTGTAGGAGTATGCAAATTAAAGTTTTCTTTACAAAAAAAAAACAAAGGGGCTTTTACGTATTTACATTTCTAATTTATGAACTTTACTTCTTACATTTATACAACNCAAAGGGGCTTTTACGTATTTACATTTCTAATTTATGAACTTTACTTCTTACATTTATACAACCCAAATGTTTCATATAAGATAAAAAAAATCACTTTTAATTGTTTGGATACCACAATTTCAAATTTGATAAATTAAAATAAAACTTTCAATGTATAAATAAGGTGGTATATATGTAAAAATTGAAAACTATATGCTAGATAAGTAAATCTATAAGAATTGAGTGTTCTGTATGTAAATTTCCCAAAAATAAAAAATAAGTGGTCAAATATCCTTGGTCCAGGGAAAAATTTAATCCCACATTGGATTGAGTGTTTGCTTTGTTGTTATTTAAAAAAGCAGTCATGTTTAATGACACACCAANATAAAAATAAGTGGTCAAATATCCTTGGTCCAGGGAAAAAATTAATCCCACATTGGATTGAGTGTTTGCTTTGTTGTTATTTAAAAAAGCAGTCATGTTTAATGACACACCAAAAAAATATTCAATTTTACATATATAATTAAGAATTATATTTAGTGATATTATATTTTAAAGAAAGATATTTTTATGTTTTATTGCAAGTATCCTAAGTCTAGGCATTTGGAGCTTAAATGATGCAAAAAAATAAAATTTGGAGTCAAAAGGTGGCATTTTCAAAAATTGAACTGGTGCCTAGGCGTCGGAGCTGACACCTAGGCGTCAAAAACCAGAGAAGATAGCGCTTAGGCGCCATAGACGATTAATTTTACAAATGTATTGAATTTAGACTAATTTTGAAGGGGTGCCTAAGGAGACTCTTGGGAAATTCGACCCTACATTATAAAAGAGTGTTTTTTTTTTTATGTCAGAATTGAGAGGGGGGGANGCAAAAAAATGAAATTTGGAGTCAAAATGTGGCATTTTCAAAAATTGAACTGGTGCCTAGGCGTCGGAGCTGACACCTAGGCGTCGAAAACCAAAGAAGACAGCGCTTAGGCGCCATAGACGATTATTTTTACAGATGCATTGAATTTAGACTGATTTTGAAGGGGTGCCTAAGGAGACTCTTGGGAAATTCGTCCCTACATTATAAAAGAGTGTTTTTTTTNTTGGCAATATAATATTTTATAAGAAGATATTTTGACTGTTCTAAAATAGTATTAGTATATGCAAACTCAGAGCTAAGAAAATAAAAGTTCAAATTTTCTAATTTTTTCTCTTCCAACACATCTTATTACATTTTTTTTAGTTAGTTAACTATCTTTGCTTGTCACGTTTTTTTGGTCATTAGTTTGAGGATAAAAGGAAAGTAAAATTTTTTTATTTATTTCTCAATAATTTTCATACTTTTTTAGAAATATGAAATAAACTAAACATCACTATCAAACATAATGGTTAAATGTTAGCCATGTAAATGTACAATTTTCTAAGAAAATAGTAAATAAGAAGCATCATTAATTTTTTAATAGAGCAAAAATATGGGTTAGCTTAAGGAATCAATCAACTAGCACAAACATGTTATGATACTATTAAGCAATACAAGCAATCCTAGGAAAAATTGATCAAGAGATCCCCCCAAGCCCTATAAGAAACATACAATATGACAAATTGATTAAACTTTTATTTCGTGACACTGACTTATTTATAGATCAAATATGGACACCGATTTTAAAACATCCTATTTAAGTGAAGTAAAGATGATTTTAGTTTTTCTCGAATATACATACTTCTTCCACATTGTAATTCAAAGATAAAACTTATTTGAAGTGCAGGGGCGGAACCACCCTCTTTTCAGGAAGGCAAACTTATTATAAATTTTATTTAATTAACAAAAATAACACTTAATTCAAAAAAAATCTTATACTTAATTATTATTGATTCATTAAATAATATTGACTTAAATTTTTGTAAAATATGGGGGTTGAGGCAAACGTTTTATTAAAAGTATTTAATAAACAAAAATAACACTAATTCAAAAAATCTTAAACTTTATTATTATTGATTCATTACATAATATTGACTTAATTTTTTTTATAAAAATATATAGTAGGACTGTAGGAGTATGCAAATTAAAGTTTTCTTTACAAAAAAAAAAAAAGGGGCTTTTACGTATTTACATTTCTAATTTATGAACTTTACTTCTTACATTTATACAACCCAAATGTTTCATATAAGATAAAAAAAA
>JXCR01073518.1:4482-22875 GCA_002079205.1 Phalaenopsis hybrid cultivar
AAGATGTAATTAACTATAGGGGCTTGCCCTTATAGGAAGTTTTTCCGAACCCAGCTTAAAATAAACCTTATTTAATTATTTGTATTAAATAGAGGAACTTGCCGGCAAATAAAATGGTTTCGCAGACCCAAACGGACGTCATATGTTTTCCTAGTTTATTTGATTGAGCCTCATCCTCAAGTCTTGTGTTTATCCCTCGGGATAGATACAGGATTTGAGGTAGAGCGCTCTTTCATTTAAACTGTGAAAAATATGAGGTCAGTTTGATTTCATATTTTTGCTAAAATTATATATATATACGTAAATTAAAAAAGTCCTTCCGAAGCGGGCGACGGGATTTCGATTCCGGCGACCGACAGCTTCTTACGGGCCGACCCCCAAACAATCTCTTTCTTTCTCTTTTTTGTGCCGACACATACCTATTACCCCTTCCCGCAGGGATTTCCCCGTGGGGAAAAGGACGACTTCTCAATCGGTCTGCAAGTTACTCTATGACACTTTACACTCTCACCTGGATTGATTTTGGGGAAAATAAATTTGGCACAAACTTTTAACTCCCTCAATCTCCTTTTTTCCTCTGGCGATTTTTCTCTTCTTTACTGCCTCTTGATGACATTCTAAAGTTGAAAGGTCTTAAATTGGCTTCGAGATGTCCTATGTGCAAAGTCTCGGAGGAAGATTCGAGACACATATTTTTTGAATGTGTTTTTTCTTTTGATGTTTGGAATATATTGGTCTTACACTTTGGTATCCCCTGGATCCATAGAGGCATCCTAAGTATTTATTTGTGGAAATGGAAGGCTTTTGATGATAAGAGGGGAGGGTTTTCCCTTTGTTGATCTTTTGGTTTATTTGGACCGCGAGAAACAACTTCAAATATAATCCCCCCCCCCCCCCTATAGCATCTATGACAGCTTCTTATGTGTTGGCCTATTACACCAAGGCCCTCAGGGTGTGTACCAATGATGTTTCGAACTTCAGGCTCCCCCGTTTAATCAGGTGGGCTCCCACTTCTTCCGAATGGGTTAAGGTGAATGTGGATGCCAATTGGAACCATTTATCTGCTGTGATTGGGGGCATTTTTAGAAATTTTGAGGGTAAGTGTATGTGTTATTTTTATTCTCCTGTTGCTACTGACAACCCCTTAGCCACGGAATGTTGGGGAGTTTTTCTTGCATTAATGGTGGCAATTGCTTTCAATTTTCATACGATGAGGTGGAAACTGATTCGAAAATGCTCTATGATATATTGTTGGGTATCTCTCCTCCTCTCTGAGATATTATATGCATTTTTAAACGTATTTCTGCTTTAATTTCTGAAATACATATGAAAGTGAGTTGGAGTTTCATCCATAGAGAGGGCAACTCCCCGGTCGATTGGTTAGCCAGGCAAGCAGGGGACGCATGCTCTGTAGGTTTATCTCCCCCTGCTCCCCTCAGACGTCTCCTTACTGGGGATAACCTGGATTTGCCTTATGTTAGATTTTAGAAATTACGTGCTACTCAGCTCTATGATTGGGTGCTCTCGTATCTTTGTTGTGGTTTGGTTTTGCACCCTCCCTCTTGTGGTTTCTTTATTTTGCTGGCAGGTTTCGGATTGCACCCCTTTCTGGCTTTGTGTCTCTGGCTCTCCTGATCTCTTGGTTAACGCTGGTCTTGTGTTGTTTGACCGCTCTGCTCAATCGATCGACATCCCAGTTTGCACTGTTGTTTGTTTTTTGCTGCCTCTTTTTTTTTCTTGGATTCTTTTTTGTTTCTTTTCTTGTTATTTCTACTACACAGGAGGTATACTATTTTTTAGTTTTGCTTTTTTAGCTTGGGTATACTTGTAAGTTTGGAGTTTTCATTCCGCGTGAGTTGTAATGTGGGAGGAGGAACCCCTACGATTGTGTTAAAAGTATTTTTGGTTGTTTTAGACAGAGATCCTCCTCCCCTCCAACTTTTGTACCTGTTTCTTAATTTTAACACGTAGGGAGCCTCAGATGCTCTTTCCCCAATATATATATATATATATATATATAATGTATATCATAATATAATGCATAACTTATAGATCTTTTTTCATGCATATATTTCTCGTATAACAATATAAAGAATCTATTGTAATTCAAATCTAAATGAATTAGAGCATACATGTAGTCAAACATACATTTTGAAATAAAAAGGATTAATGAAGTTTAGAATATAATTACTTGCATCAATCTTTAGTAGATCTTTTTATTAGCTTAATCGTTCACTTCAGTGAATCGCCGATATTTTACCAATCTCAATTCTAAATAGCCTTCATCCACACTTTCTAATTGAATAAATTTTTAATAATGTTAGTTTAACTAATCATTTCATTAATTCTAATAATAATATAATCATTAACATTTACTTTATAGGCTTTTAGATTGATCTCCTCCCTTACTCGCATGCAAAATTTTCTTGTTAACCTTCCTGACCGCAATTTGGCATAATTTCATATTAATATATTAAATAAATATCAATTTAATGTATATAAAATTCCAATAAACAATTTTAATATAAAATTTTACCATAAATTGCAACTTAGGGTTTTAATAGGCTTCGGCTCTCCATTTCACGCCCACAATTCTTCCTCTTCCCTTGTACAAAAGTTCGCTCACCCTACAAATTCAAAACATTAGTATCTTTGATCCCAATTTAAGTAAACCTCTCATTAACATTAGTTAAACATATACACACACATGCACGCGCACACCTATGTGATATTTTATCACTTGATTAAAATCTCAAAATTTACTCTTTTCTTAACCCTCGGTCGTCTGCCCTAAAACGAACGCACGAGCTTCTTCACTTCCTCTTCTACCTTCGATCGCAACTCAACCTTGCAACGCAAGCACTCAACGCTACCCCCTCCTTTCTTTTGACGTCGATAACCCACACAAACACCTGCACAGGAAGCCCAACTTTAATATCAACTTGACCCAATATCGTACACAAGAGATCATCTTCCTTCCTCTCCATGAAAAGCAAGAGCCACACGATGCTTCCTCCTTCGTCTACACACGAATTGTCTTCCTTGCTCTAGATACACGTCAATACACTCTGGTTATGAAGCCTCCTTCTCCTCCTTCGGCTTTTTCTTCTTCTCGATTACACCATTCTACCTTCCCTCACTCTCCGCTCTCTCTACCAATCTTTGTCTCTCGTTCTCTCTGCTTGTAAAACAAACAATTGAATCCCTGTTATCTGTCTGGTTTGTCTCAAAAAAAATGTGACATTTTCCTCTTAAAAGAAATACTCCCCACAGTTATATATGACCCAACACTAAACCCTTGATAAATCCTTTTTCTATACTTCATTTAATTGTTTTTCAACTATTACAGAGTTGATATAAGATTTCAGCCAAAGATGTCAATTTTAAATCAAGTTTTCAATGTAATCAACCAACTTAGTCAAGTTATACTTAATCATTTAAAAGACTTGAAAACAAAACTCATCTACCCTGCACAATAATTTGTCAGGAAAGACAAACTTTTAATTGATTATAGCTCACAAAAAGTGAATATTATATTAAGTGTATAATTATGTTCATGCTCAAACTAATTTCAAGCTAGTAAAGATGTGGCCAAAGTCATCTGTCCACGTGGTTTGGCCCAAAGGACGACTTAAATTTGTCCCACCAGACAAACATCAACCCCAGATTTATTAGAGCACCTTAGACGATACAACCCATGATTGTTGACAATGAACTTCTAGTAACGTTGGGTAGACTATCTCCTCTAACTAAGTATATTAGGAATTAAGATGACCTGAAACGATGGAACCATGGAATCTTGATCGACTTCGTCATCGTTCCCCCACAATCTGCTTTAAGCTCAAAAGTGATAAATTTTATAATCTAAAACTTTTAATTTGCTGCTACCATCCATTGATTATGCATAGGCTTAATCGAAAGTGTTCTCTTGTTATCAGAAGGGTTAATTATCTATACGAGCTAGTGCCTATGCAAAGCCTCCAAATTCGGATCAAAAAGTCCTAACAAAATGAGAGTGACATCTCTTGACAGTGTCTCATTTATATTGTGAAACAACACTCTTGGTACATTTATATGATTGATAGACTGATAGTGGAACTCTAGAAAATTCCTAAAATATTTTGAATTTGATAAAAGATTCCTCACATGTTTTGATTAAATGCATGTAGATCAGTATGCACGCACATTCCAATGACCCCTTTATCTGCATTGGTTTTAATCTAACTATGCTTGGATGCTTATACACGACACTGCATTATTACATATAAGCCTGGTAGTGATTAGTATTTATATAAATTTGTTTCAGCGGTCAATTGTTAAAATCTGAGTATTTGCTTACCAAAATTTTAAAAAAAATGAGACTCACCAGCTTTGGGATTACACCAGCTTCTACCATATTGTTGTGATTACAGGGGCTCAATGACAGATTTGCCAAAACACCTCCTGCTGCCTCTTTTACCTTGATTTCTTCATCATCAAGGAACTTAACAAGGAGTGGTAAGAGATCACCATGTGCTATCTTTATCCTGGTTTTCTCATCAATGGATAAATTCCACAATGTACATAGACTTTGCTCCTTTACCTGCATATGCACACAGTCAAATAATTAACATCATCTTCAAAATTATACTTCTAAAGAATAATACTCTTCAACTTTACCCCTATAGTCAAACAGGGTTGATGAAGCAGCCAGACAATTTCTTCAATCACTCCACTTTCGGCTATAATATCTCTATACAAGTTAACTGATGATATGTTCCGCAGAAGGCCTGCAGCTGCTTCACATGTAGAAAAATTACCTGATTTCAAAAGGCTGAGAACTAGTTTCACACAGCCTGGAAACTTCATAATAACATCAATAAAATTCTTTCCCCCATCTGAATATTTCCAAAGTGTCATCACAGCATGTTCCCTGTCTACAGGGTTATTGTCTAGACCAAGCATTTGAACAAACAGTCCTATGTAGCCTTCTCCTGAATTAGCATTGCTAATAGACACTTCAATATCCTGGGAAAATATAGGTATCTAACATGACGACATGAGACATTCAGAAGTAAATTATACCGCTTGTGTAAGAAATAGAAAAAGCATTGTATTGCCAACTTAAAAGTTAAACCAGCTCAATTATGGTTCAAGTGATACCTACTTTCAACCATTCGTAATTGATGTTTCAAGCAGAATAATTCCACCCTTCATAGATAACAGCAAGTTGTCTTAAGAAAATTATGTTGAAAAACATAAAAGAGAACTATATTTTTTTCATATACCAATTGGTAGAATCAACACAATTATCTAAACACTCAGAACAAGGAAAGATCACATCATTCTAAGTGCTAAGTGAGTGCAGTTTCTTCAAAATCATACCATTGCTCTTAAGCACGAAGTGAGAACAAGACAATTAATGCCTAGAGAAGGGCGTCATAACTTTTGCACAACATGAGTGTAAACGTGATAGGATCTAACAAGATAATCTATGAAGACGCTTTCTAACAAGATCATTGTTTTAAAAGGCGTTATTGGGTGCACTCCGTGTGCGCATCTGGCCAATGCGTGAGGTATTAAGCCCTGGCCCAACGAGGGTGTTGTAATCCTCCTAGAGCATACAATCCATCACACCTTTTACGCCTGGGAAAAATTTTACGCCCCACGAGGGGGGCATACGCCTAGGACTGTCAAAAAAACTCGTTGTTCGTGAACAGTTCTTGTTCAGCTCGTTGGGGAGTTCGTGTTTGATTCGTTCGATAAGCAAACGAGACGGAGACGAACACGAACAATTTTTTTTTTTTCGTTTGGTTTATAAACGAACCAAACACGAATAGTCATTTGTTCGATCGTGTTCGAATCGTTATTGTACGAAATATAAAATAATTTAAAATAATTATATATATAAATATTATCATATTTTAAAAATAATAATATACTCTATAAACTTATCATATTTTAAAAAATTAAATCCTATAAATTATAATTTGATTTTCAGGTTCGTCTCTTAGCTTATATTAAATTCTATAATTTCGTATTTATCTTCAGGTTCGTCTCTTAATTTAAATTTTCTTATATTTCTTTAAGATTTATTTAGTTTCTTTAAATGAAATATAGCTTTTGGGGGTGAAATCTCGCATATTACCTCTAGTTCTGATTTTTTTATGGATGAGATATGATATTATGGCTTTATTGTGAGCTATATTTCAGATATTTTGCATTTGTGTTGTGATTCATACAGGTTTAAGCATTAATTTCATATAGATTTAAGTTTTTAAATAATTTTTAACAATTCGAACAATACAAATAAATTTGTAAGATTTCGAACAATTCAAACAATTTGAATAATTTGAACATTTCAAAAATATTTCAAACAAATCAAACCGAACACGAACAGTAACTTCACGAACAATCTCAAACACGCGTCTATTTCAAACACACATAATTTCAAACGAAACAAACACGAACATGAGCTTTGTTCGTTCGTGTTCGGTTTGTGTACACCCCTACATACGCCCTACTGGCTAGCCAATTAAAAAGAAAATGAAAGTCCTAATCATGTCGTTTCTCATACCTACCCAAATCATAGCTCCGCAATCTCTAGCATTGTCTCTCCTGCAGTCTTCTGCAGGCAGAAGAAACAGCCGCAGAAAGCGATGAGCGATCTAGCTGCATCCTCCCTTTTGTTCATCTTCTCAATCACAAGCAGGAGACCCGCACTCAGCCGACAGTTCCACACCCGTCACCATTACACGATTCAGATGTCTTTCCCGCAGCCGCAAGGACCACGGATTTGCACCCATCATGCAATCCGGACCTCTTACAATGCAAATGATGTTGTTGTAATTACAAATGTTCCAATAACCAATACAAATGAGGAATCACAAAATCTTTCACAAGAAGGAAATGATATTTTTATAATATATTCCCATAGAAAAAAAAAAGTTGAACGATAAACAAGTTTCATAGTTACTTTTAAATGTCTTTTACATAGTTACGTATTCTTAAAAAAAACTAAAAATTTACGAATATCATTTTATTTATTTTTATAATATAGGCAACAATGATAAAGATAAAAAAATTGTGAATGCACCTGAGACTGATCACGATGATGACCTTAATGAAGTGGACAATGGATGTTGACAACATGAAGCATCTAGTTATAATATGGACAGAACAATTTGTGAAAAAAAAGATTTTGAAAAAGAAATTGAACAATAAATAATATTCAAGGATTGGGATCAATTGAGCACAACTAGTTTATTTTTTGGCTCAAACATATTTACTTATTTTTATATATTTGTACGTTTTGTGGTGAGTTTTGTCAATTCCNGTGGCACATTGCCTCTCTTAACTCTATGTGTTTCAACTCTACATTCTTCACCTCTTTAGATATAGGCGGCCACATCTACATTTGTTGCCATACTTCGCCACCAATGTTTGCACATTCTATATAAAATTTTGAATGACTAGATTATCTCCACTACCAATGGTGCAATCCAATGCAACCTAGTCTGATGAAGAGACTTTTGAACTCTTAAAAGTCTTAGCTAGTGCTAGAGAAGCTGCAACAAATATGCTTTGGGTTACTTGTAAAGTATTAGGACATTCATTTCTCAGGATAAAATTCATTAAAGTTGAGTGTTTATGTAAAGCATCATGATCAGAGTCATCAAAACCATCGTTGTGTCAAATCGTAAATTTATGTACCTAGTATCCTTTGTGTTGAGAGTCCATGCGTGCATATTTTCTTTTATATATAGAGAGTACAATGTTATTTTCAAACATTTTCATTCATATCAAGTCATGAGCGGTTTATGACATGACATTTGAGGTAGGAGTGGCCCTACTCCCTTTGACCACGCATTTCTATCTCTTATGTTATTGCCTTAATTGCTTCCCCGAATTCATTAATTTGCAAATGTTAAAATTTCCCTTCATTTCATTTGCATTGCCCTCTCTAGTAACTGACTATTGGACTTCAGCCACCATTAAATGTTCAACCCTTCCCACCCCCACCACTTCTTCATCATTTATTTGGTGGCATTGGACTCATCCCCTGCCAAAATATAGTTGGTTTCTCAAACTTCAATGTTGACCTGATAATAAAAAAAGATTGCTTAAGCGTTTCTACCAGTCTTGTATGCTTTCTTGCTAAAAAGGCTAACTTCATTCTATAAGAGTGTGCATACTTGGCAGTTTGCAATCCTTGGAGGGCTTCCATACTTGGAAGATGAAGAGAAAGACGAAGCATTTATCATTGTATCTACTTTCTAGTTATTGATAACTCTTAATTTTCATTGTTGCCCCTTTTCTTCTCTAAATGCCCCTTAGAACCTTTTGTTGGCTTTTGTATTACTGTGTTTGCTAAAGGTTAGTGAAAAGCTCCACCTTAGATTTGCCCATTTGTTAATACAGGTTTCTTGTGCAATCTTTATGAATTATTCGTGTTTAAGCTTGTCTATTCTATTTTAAAATTCTCTTCTCCCCTGCTGACCTTTAAGCTCCTAAGTAACAGGATCGGATTTTATTTCTCATAAGATGTTTAGATTTTAAGTGTCGATTTCAATGAAGATCACTACTAGCCCTGCTAGGTGGAATGACCAAGCAAACCCCACAAGTTTGTAATGCATCACTCCTACCGTTACACAAAACTACACAAATGTGTTAGATAGAACGGAGCTATCTTGGACGTGACAAACGGAACAGGGTTAACCTCGGCGGGAACACCGTCGTCGGCGGCGGCAAGTGAATGGACTGGAAATTCGCGAGGCTTAAGCGCGATGGCAAGAGAACCACGGGGAAGGCAGCTTCGGCGTATGGCTTCGCTGAAATCATGCAGGCTGAGGTAGAGGTAGTGGCGGCGTCGGGGGATATGGTTGTAAGCGAAGATGTTAATGCTTGAAGCGTGTGCCACCAAGAAGGCCATGATAGAAAAGAGAGGTAAAGAAGCAACCGGGCAGAAGAAGATGGAGCTAGAAAAGGTCACGCGCTGGAAGTAAGGTTAGGGTTTGGTTGGGATGTAGAATGGTGGAGCAGATCGCAACCTTATCAATGTCATTCTTCGGAAATTTGCAGCCGAGAATACACAGTCGCCAGAACAGCCGGACCTTAGTTTAAATTTACGCTATGTTTTATAATATAAAAAAATTAATTAAATTCTTAATATTGTGGCTCCGATTTTAACTTAAAATTAATTGATTAAATAGAATCCATGCCACTTTTTTAATTTTTTGAAAAGTGTGCCAAATTTATTTTTGGTTTATGTACACAAAAAATTGATCTACAAAAAAATTGAGATAATCTGAAGATTCAGATCAAAATAGATAAATCAATGAATCTCTCACGAAAAATTACTAGTGCTCATAAAGCAGACTGGCTAAAGAACCACAAGCCGAGTAGCAGCCAGTCGGTCGAAGGCTGATGACCTACTAATAAGAAATAGAAATTCACACTAATGATTGAATAAAGGTCTAAGACCACTAGCAATCTCACTATTACTAACATGAAACTCTCTCAACAACTTCCCAAAATCCTCAAGGATCTCCAGAAATAAACAGAACGATCGAGGTGAAGGATGCTCAAACCAATTACAATTATGAAAATGCATGATAAAAGATAATAATATCATGTAACGCCCCAGGTAGATATGCAAATTTCTATCTTATGGCCCTCTTTCTTCTATAAATAGGGGCTCATAGTATGTAAAAAAGACATTTGGCTCTTCTCTCTTAACTCATACTCTGTAAGGAGATCTCTCTCTCATTCACTCTCGTAGCCCTTCTGTTACAATATACAAAATGGGTCACAAAGCCTGGGAATACCCCAATTCGCCCCTACGATGTAAGTTTATGTGTGCTCTTTTATTTTTTTCTTCCTCTCTCGTTACTTCTCCCTCAAGAATCCTATTGCTCTGATTCTTTGGCATGCCTCAGGACAAATTTGGATTCAATATTCTAAAAGGTGTGATGAGCATTGAGCATGCAACCAACAAGGAAAGCGAGACATATCAGGAGAAGTGCATCTTAAAGGCTCTTAAATAGGGAGCATGCCAAGGAGTTTGTACAATAACAGATTTGAAGCCTAAAACATCGTGTCCATTGTCCCTAGGGACAATTGTTGGGTGGTGAATACCTCAAAATAAATGGATGGCTCCCAACAGTTGGAATTAATCGATTGACCATAATCATACAACACACGATCAATTTCAGGCAATCAACCCACTATTCATCATACAGAGGGAGCATTACTTCAAAAACCATTTTGATATTATGAAAAATTTCTTCAATGTCTTATCAGGTCCAACCGACACTTAGGGATTTTGAAATTCATAAACCATACCGATAACAACCACGAAGAGGTTTTATCAATAGAATAAGTACACAACACTCCCGCGTCAAAACTCTTAGTCTCTACTTGAATCAGATGAAGCTCAGAAGGTGTTTCTCTACCCTGTTGTGACATGCTCCATGAAGGATAAGAAGCAAATCACCCCAGTAGTGAGTTCAGTTGTTACCTCTATGAAGGTAGCGACAGGAACCCCCTAAATACTTTCAAAAGGTGAGGCTTGACCGAAGTGATAATTTGACCGAGTAACTTAAACTTAAAAAAGTGTAAGACGTGAGTCGAACGACAATAACAAAAAATAAATGAGACTAGCAGTGATGTTATAAAAGTCTGATCGATGCCCCAACAACAAAACTGATCCACAATGTCAAGCATAAAAAATCCAGTATCGAAGCTCAACGTCAATATAGCTCTGGAGGAGCTTCCCTTCCCAACAACAAGTCCCAACAATTACCCCCTTGAAGGTAGTGACAAGATCTACCTAAGTCCTGGGGAAAGGTGTGAGCCGATTGAAGAGAGAAATTTGACCGAAGCAAAATGAGACAGACAATGTAAGATTACGCTAGGCCATGACAAATCAAAAAACAACCAACAATCTTTCTCAAGGTTCGAGTCATCCACCAAACACACATGTATTACCAAGCAGTTATCACAAATAAACAATAAATGTAAAATAGTATAAGGTATGAAAAATGATCGAGTGGTTGTATGTCATTTTAAACTTAAAGAAATGTAAAAAATTTCTATGTATATAGAAGAGTTTATCTACACAAGCTTTACAAATATTTTCGTCTATAAAAAGAAAAAATCTCTATGTCAAGGAATAGGCTAGAAGACCCTAGGCTAGAAGACCCTCCTTCACCTTCAATGTCGGATTCGTCCCAGATGAACCCTCAAAACTAGTGTAAAGAGCAGCAATTTTATCTAAGTCAGCATACTTCAGCTCGATCAAGCCCGACCGAATGAATTATTCAATTGCAGTGATGCTACCATTTTGAAGTTGATTACTTAAAGTTTTTTCTTGCCTCGGTGGAAATAAAGCTCCTCAAAGAAGTCCTCCTCAGTCTTCATCATTGACATATTCAATTTAAGCTCATGGCTCTCTAGTTTGGCAATCGATGGAAAATTTGAAATAGTAGAAAACTCCATGTTAGCATATGCTAGTTTTTTTCTCGGACACCAAAGCTTGCTTTATAGACCTCCTTACAAGATTTTTTTAGGTCTCAACCCTTTCTATAATTATGGCCCATTTGATTTCAACCTGGTCCAAAGCCATTGATTGAAGGTGGGAAGCCTCACACACATTTAGGCTTTGTTGATCGCCCATCTTATATAGATCAGGTTGCTCAAGTGCCTAGGGGTATTTGACAAATATGTGCAACCAAATAACCTCCACAAAGGCGAATGAGTAGACTTAAAGAAACATTAAAATATTATATCAGTCAATTGACCAGTTGATAGTTGTGAACTTGCTGTCAAAGGAGTTCCAGAACTTGGTCTTCTAACCCTAAGAAGGAACCGAGTTGGCTGGTGAACCCTTCCTCTTATTTTGGTAGGAAAGAGGGGGTAGACGAGGTGACTCTGTGATTAGCTCCTTCCCCTCTCGCTGTTCCACTTTCTCTATAGATTTTACCTTTGAATTGATTTTTGAGATGCGGGTCGATAGACCTCACTCCTTGCAGATAAGTTAATAAATGAAGTATCCTAGTGAAATGCGATCAGTTGTCCTCTTTCCCCTTCCTTGGAAGACTCCTCAACTCTACTTTCTTGGGCCTAGTTGGATAACCCCCTAGCTTTTCGCCAACCAGGAGGAGCTAAATCCAGAAGATATGTATCATAGTTAGCATTAGTCGCATGTCTTCTGACAATATGGTGAGTTCATCAATCAAAATTTGATGGATTACTACTTGATTGCAGAAATAGAGAAGAGAAAACCCTCACAAACTAAACTAACTGCTATGCCATGAGCCTCAGTTGGCCTCCCTCCAGTTGTCAATGTTACCTGCCCAATGGCTTCATTTGGCTTTGCCTCAAATATAGTGTCACGATCCAGGGGCTTGGAATTAACAAAGAGAGGAATGGACGGTTAGACGGTCGAACGGTAGAAATTAAATTTTTTATATTCATGTGCATTTAACAAATGAAAGGGTCACTAATTAATTTAATTAAAATGATACGTTTAAAGTTGTTGAGTTACTAGTTGTCTGCTGATCCAGAGAATATAGCTTTGCAAAATTGATAAAGTTGACTCTACTATGCAATGGTGCCAAAAGCTTGATGCAATCTTTTATAAATAAAAAATTTAAGCAATTAATATTGTGATTCTATGTATCGTTATTATGTAATAAATGACTTTCTATTTAAGCTTTAAATATCGATCTCACATGGGAAGGTTTAAATTTGAAATGATAAATTAAATAGGAAATTCACAGAAAGTAAAACGAAATTACTGCCACTAATTTTGAATGTTGAGATATTATCAGAACTAAATTATTTAACTACTAGCAAATCTGAAATGCAAAGTTTAAACAGTAACTACTAAACTATTAAACTATATTTATGTGATGAAGATTTCTTATGTGAAAAACCATCTTTCCAATTACAATGAGATTTTGGTAAAATGAGATGAGATAAATTTTTTTAATATGTATTGTGTCAAATACGAGTAATTTTAATTATCTACCCTTATACAGTGTTATAAAAGATCATTGGCTAATTGCAGGTTAAGTCCCTAAATCCGTGGCTAGGCTAGGAGGATATCGGCTCCCACTCCAGAGCTCCCACTTTCTTTCACCTGAAGGCTAACTCTCGTTTTAGTTCTTAAACACAAAGACCAAATTGGAGATTTTAGTCTGTCACCCTAAAATCTCTAATTCTAAACCCAACAATATATATTTTCAAATTTATTTGCATTTAATTCCATGAACGAAATTCTCCTTTATGGAATCAAATGTGATCCTCACTCTGTTGTAGAACTCATACGTTATTTCTCGGATTATATGTTTCACAACAAATTTTAACAATTTAATTGGTCATATCGAAAAGTAAATTAAGTTTGAAGTTGAAAAATCATCACAATTTATTTTATATTTTAACATTGGTACATCTATATTATCTCTTCATTTCATCATATCTCAGAGTAGGGAGAAAAATAAAGGAAATTACTAAGACTTCATGAAAAAGATACAACAAAACACAAATTTCATATGTAAAAAAAATTTCATACAATACTAAAAAAAACAAATAACACTTATCTGAAACTCTTTCTCAAAGCAAATCCCTTGTAGTCTTTTCTTAAAAAATGTAGGAAGAAGAAATTTCTCACTTTTCTCCTTCTCCAACACTCATAAAGAAAGATTCACACTTAATCTCATCACAAAAACTCAAAATTCTTATATAAATATCACTAATAAACTCCAAAATGGTGGTGGAATGAAGATGAAAAAGTGTATGGTATGTAAGAGAATGAATTGAGGCGAGGAATGACAAAAAATGAGCAAATTTTCTGATCAATTTCGGCCCCAAATAGAGTCTAGAGTCGGTTCTCCAATAGGTGCATCCAAAAACTCTTCAAAAAGTATCTAAATTTGTCAAATCTTCTAAGAACAGGGTCTAAACTGTCACTGACGTCGTCGACGCCAGTGGTCCGCAATTTAATTCGCCGCTCTCTGTCAAACGGCGCCGTCGGCGCTGAACAAATTTTCAACTTCTTCATTTTGACTCTAAATTTTATCTTCTTTGCTTTCTTTTTGATCCAAGTCGTAAAATTCATATATTTTTTCGTATAAAATATGAGTCTAAAAATACATATATTTTTTGTGTATCATCTGCGTCTTATATAAATTAACTCTTCTATTGCTTTCTTTTAATCACTTAAATTAACTTGAAAAGTTAGTTTAAAAATAATTGTGAGTTAAACAAGTCAATGAATACTCATTTTCCTAAACTATATCAACACAAAGAAAAAGAAAATAAAATGTATGTTAGTTAAACTTTTAATGAATCAATATTAACATTTGAGATCTTATCAATGAATCTTACTATATCAATAACATATCAATATCATTCTATATTTGTATAACCGCCCACAAAAGCATTATTTAAATGTTGTACCATTTAAAGTACTTCAATATCAATATTCTTTTTCATATGCATGCACGGGTAATTTAGTATTCCCTCACTCGTACTATCAAGAGGCTACTCTATCATAGTCAAATATGCATGTACAGATAAAACATAAAAATAATAGTTTTTAGTAACGAGTATTTCTTTTTCATCTACATAGTAGTCAATATTATTGTACATGATTCAATGATATATTAAATAAAACTAAGCACATAGGTTATTCTTACAATATGAACAAAATTTAATAGAATCATAAATCATAGGTCTGCAATATAGTAATAGTAAATGCATTTAATTGAGTGGAAACAAAATATTAGTATAGCAAATGAACATGAGTACTCACTTCGACGATAGACGATATGCTTGCTCTTGAATTACTTCTATCAAATTATTACCTATAAAATATAAAATATTCAATTCTCCCTTACTTAACTATGTTTTAATTTAATTATCAATTATTTTATACTGCACTATTTAAAATTAAGATTTCAATACTTTAACTCTTAAGTTTAATTATTGTTCTCAAAATTAATATTAAATAATTTATACATTTAAAATTAGAACCCTAACTATTCTTTAGTACTAGAATTAAATTCACTTAAGTTTGATGTTTAAATAACAAAGATATTATATATATATATATATATATATCTTATTAAATACATAATAAAATTACATTTATCCTCTATTAATCATCTTGTTCCTGCATGTGAATCCTTTTCTGTTTCTTCTCACGTGGCTCCGTGTGATACTCAACAAAGCAGCGACTCAAAGTCCTTCCTCCTTCTCGCAATCGGATCAGTTCAACTCTGTCTTCTTGCTCACCTAAATGCAATTTTGACCACCCCCACGCACGAGCTTTGGCTTTAACTCCTTCTTACACGAGCAGCTACTGCGTTTGACGCCTCCTTCCTTCCACCACTCTTCTCTTCCTTCAAATTCAGCACACGCACCGCTTCTTCCTGTACACTCACACGTCCCCGGTGAGCTTCCTATCTGTTGTCTACCTTCAATCGTTAAAGGCACTCGTTGCAGAGCTGCTCGACTTTCAGGTAAGTCGTTCTCACCTCTGCCTCCCTGAAGCGGGGACTAATATTTTTGACTGTTTGATTCCTCTTCTACGACTTCCTCATTTTCTCTTGTTTCGTCTCCCCTTGCTCAGCTGTTTGTTTCCTCTCCTACTATTTAGTTGATTGATTCCTCAGCCCGTAAAAACTAAAATGGAATGCTACAATCTTCCCCACTTACAAAAATTTTATTATCAAAATTTATAATCAAATTTTAAGTAATTTCTCATTAAGTAAATTAACATTAACTATCCATAAATTTTGTGTTAGACTTCCTTCTCCTATAACTTTTGGTATATCATTATGTCTGAATGAATATAATTAATAATTTGAGTAAAACATTTTTCAATTATTTTAATTAAATTTTTTTATAGTACTCTATTGGCTCTTTCAACTAAGTTTCATTAAATAATCTTAAACATTGCCCTGATACCACTTTAGTTGTGACATGGTCTAGGCTTGGAATTAAACAAAATGGAAACAGACGGTCGGACAATAGAAATTAAATTTTCTATATTTATCTACAATTTAACAAATGAAAGGATCACCAATTAAATGAATTAAATTATCTTATTATTGGTTATTCGTGTCTTCTATAAACATAAAATCTACTATCACTTTTCTTTTAATCGCTCAAATTAACCTGAAATGTTAGTTTAAAAATAATAATGAGCTAAACAAGTCAATTGATACTCACATTTATAAACTACAGCAATAAAAATAAAATAAAATAAAATGTATGTTAGTTAAACTTTTAATAAATCAATATTAACATTTGAGATGCTATCAAAAAATTTTACTATATCAATAGCATACCAATGTCATTTTATATATGAACAATTGTCACATGAGCATCTTCTAAGAGTTGTGCAGTTTAAAATACTTTAATATCAATACTCTTTTACATATATGTGTGCGAATATCTTAGTGTTTCCCAACTAATATCATCAAGGGGTGACTCCATAGTTAAACATGCATAAACAAACGCACTATAAAAGCATTACTTTTTAATAATGAATATTTCTTTTCCATTTGCACAACAATCAATATTATTGTACATGATTTAAGAATATATTAGATAAAACAGAGCACACAGATCTTTCTTACAATAAGAACAAAATTCAATAGAATCATAAATCATATATATGCAATACATTAATAGTGCATGCATTTGGTTAAGCAAAAATAAAATATTAATATAGCAAAAGAACATTAGTGTTTACTTCAAAGTTAGATGATATGCTTGCTCTTGAATTAATTCAATCAAATTATTATTGATAAAATATAAAATATTCAATTATTATTTACTTAATTATGTTCTAATTTAATTATCAATTATTTTCAACTGCACTATTTAAAACTAGGATTCCAATACTTTAATCTTTAAGTCTAATTATTGTAATAAAAATTAATAATAAACATTTATAATTAATACAGTTACAATTAAAACCCTAGCATTTCCTTAGTATCTGAATGAAATTCACTAAGGTTTAATGTTTAATACATATATATTTTAAAAGATTGGTCAAAGGCTATTATACGACCCTCCCGACCAACCTCATGTGCCTAAGAATTTCATTCTGTACATATGTGTGATCAAATTGGTGACCCCAAGGATCTTACAAACTCTGTCAAACAAAGAGTAATGGTAGACGACACTAACACACAACAGATATATATATATATATATATATATATATATATATATATATATATATATATATATATATATATATATNTAGCTGGTCCAAAAATGGTAAAGGAAAATGATCCTTCCTGGTGCCAGAATTAATTTTCTAAAATTTATGCAAATTTGTCATCTATTGACTTGTCTTGTTGGTATTAATTCATTATTTTCATTTGTCACTATAATCACTCCTCTTTTCTTTGGAACACAGTGAATTGGACTTACCCAAGCACTGTCTAAAATAACATATATTTTTCTAGCATTTAACCATATTAAAATTTCTTTCTTAATAATGTCCTTCATCATAGGATTTAATCTCCTTTGAGGATCAGCTCTTGGTTCATGTTGATCTTCCAATAAAATTCTATGCATACAAATCGAAGGACTGATTTCTTTTATATCAGCTAATATCCATCCAGATGTTTTTTTTATATTTTCTCAAAGTTTCCAACAACTATTGTTCTTGCTTTTCAGTTAATTATTGGGATATAATAACAGGTAATGTAGGTAAATCTCCTAAAACCCATACTTTAAATGTGTAGGAAGAGTTTTCAATTCTAGTTCATGAAGTTTCTTCATAGATGAAATCAAATTCTTATAACTTTCTGTAGGGTATAACATTACAAATTTTTCCTGAACATAATCCAAATCTTCTTTACTCACTTCTATAGATTCATCTTGAATTTTGTCTGCATCTTTATATTGCATATATTCCTTTTCAAATTCCATTTCAAATGTCTTCTTGAAATATTCATGGCTTAGATATTATTTAATATCTATTCTGAAGCATTCAATCTCTTGCCCTTTTGCAGGGTATCTCATTGATTTTGCAATATTAAATGTAACTTCTTGATCACTAACACTTATAGTTAGTTCTCCTTTCTTCACATAAGTCAGGGCTCTTCTAGTGGCAAGGAATGATCTTCCTAAAATGATAGGAACTTCTTTATCTTCTTTCATATCTAAAACAACAAAGTCCACAGGAAAGATAAATTTATCAACTTTAATCAAAACATCTTCTATAACTCCTTTAAGATAGGTAATCGAACGATTAGCTAACTGAGGAGTTACAGTTGTATGTGTAATATCACCTAAACCAACCTTCTGAAAATTCATAATGACATAAGATTAATACCGGCTTCCAAATCATATGATGCTTTTCCAAAAAATCTTTTGCTAATAGCA